>SKCR01028329.1:0-155164 GCA_019454045.1 Zanthoxylum bungeanum
TTTAGGGTTTATGTCTAAGTTGGCATAGTTTGGTTTGATATTTGTTTTTCTGATTTTGATTTGTTTGGATGTATGTTAGTTTTCGTTTAATGACACCATATAATCAACAAAATTCACTGATACCTCTTAGCAAAATCTAAAAAGAAACGATAACCATCATTTTTTTTCTTTTTCTCTTTTATGTATGCAATATATAATTAAGTAAATGACAATGACATCTCGTTGTTTAACAAAATAATTTATGTCATCACGGTTTTTGTCAAATTTCAGTTTAGTTTGCTTCGGTAATTCGATTCAATTTGGATAACACAATTGGTTATATTAAATGATAAAATAACATATGATATATTAATTTATGATATTTAATATGTCATTTTGAAATGTCCTCGTACACATGAATAATTATTCAATTTATAATTAGGATTCATGCATGTATAATTGTGCATTTATATAAATTATGAATTTATCACTTCTATATTTTTTATTCAATCACCTCGACTCAAATATAGTTTTATTAAGTGAGGAAGACTAAATAAATATAACAATTTTATTATGTCATGTACTATAATCTCAATTTATAATTTGTGAATATTTTTTTTTTTTGAAATCGTTTGAAACCTCACCGCCAAATCACTCATTCTGGGCTTAAGCGGAAATGATAAAAACCCCGGATGTCACAGACTCTTTCAAGAAGCGCACCCCCTGGATTCGAACCCAAAACCTCAAGATGAGATCATGAACCCTACATTTTTGCAAATATTCTTATTTACAAAGAAATTATAGAAAATTATTAATATTTGCTGAGGGTTGGGTATTTCAGGTTCTATTCAGTTTTTATCAAATTTCTGCTATGTTCCGTAAAGGGTTTAGAATCATTTAATTTTTTTTTTCAAAAATTCAATTTAATTTGATTCAATTTAGTTCAATTTGATTCGGTTCGGTTATATTGAAACCCAATCATGTGTACACATAAGTTTTTCAATATATATTAATATTGGATACTTATATTTATGTCACACATTGACACGTAAAAATAAAAATAGCCGTAGACCAAGCTTTTACCTCACGAATAAAATACCAAAAAACAAGCAAATCAAATGGTTTTTATCTTATTAATATTCAAAAACCATGGGCAATTTTTTTTTCCCTGAGCCACCAGTGAAACTAAACCCAGCGCAAAGCCTCTGGTTTTATTATTATTATTTTTTTAAAATCACACTATAAATAGCAAACGACTCTGTCAACAAACTCAATATTCACTCGTTTAAAATTCCCCATCAAAGTTCATATCACAAGTCTCTGTAAATTCTAAGTTTATAAAGAAACAGTATGAGTGGAGCAAGAAAGGCTTGGATTGTGGCAGCAAGTATTGGAGCAGTTGAGGGACTGAAAGATCAAGTTGGGATTTGCAGGTGGAATTTTGTTATAAGGTCTGTGCATCAACATGCAAAGAACAAATTAAGATCGTCGATTAATCAAGCTGCTAATAAGGCAATCTCTTCATCTCCAGCTTCCAGAGAGATTTATAATAATTACAGCTGTCAGGTGAAAAAACCTGAGGAAAATGTTCAAAGGGTCATGGAATTGAGCTGCTGGGGTCCTAGTACTGTTAGGTTTTGATCCATTGCATGCCTCTAGAGTTTTTCATTTTAAAGATTATTATTATGTAAATGTAAATCAATTTCTTCTGTCTGTCTGTCTTCACGGTAGCAGTGGAAAGTGGAATTTAAATTTCATTATTCTTCTGTCAATTGAATAGATTTTGTATCGGTACTCACAAAATTAATCAACAGCGCTTCTCTATTTTAATAGTTACATTTATTGTTTAATTTTTTGAAAAATGACAGGCGACAATGAAAATATTACTTGATTCTCATTATAAATCCTACACCTAATTAAATAATTTATTCTGATTTCTATTCACTTTTGATCTCAACTCATTCCGATATTAACTCATTTCTTCAATTTTTCTTTTTTTGAAAGATAGCCTCTAATTGCTTAGGAAAAAATGTCAGCAGGATTTGTTTTCTTATTCGACTACTTAGATGTTGTAAAAGATCCTTGAATTTCCCACTGGGTATAAAATTTCAAAGCAAATAGACAAATAAACATAAATAATTTATATTCAAATACCATGGATCCTTTCCCTGTTGGTTTAAACAACTAGACACTGCTTCTTTGTTTTCTTTTTACCAGGCATTGTATTTAAAAAAAGAGAGGATCTAAGCAAAACCACCAGAACACAAAGTGCCTCTTGATTTTAAGCAAAAAATAATCAAATGAGTGAAGCAAGAAAAGCTTGGATTGTTGCAGCAAGTATTATTGGTGTAGTGGAAGCATTAAAAGATCAAGCAGGAATTTGCAGGTGGAATTATTAAAGTATAAGATCTCTGCAACAACATGCAAATAACAATATGATCATCAGGTCCTCTTCTCAGTCCAATATAATTTCTGATCATCCAGCTTCTAATTTCAAGAATATGATTAATATTTCAACAGAGACCAGCAAAAAGAAGTCTATGGAAAAAATCATGCATTTGGGCTGTTGGGGTCCTAATACTGTTAGATTTTAATTTCCATACTGTAAAATTTTTTTCCTTTGCAGATTGTGGTTACTAGAATCCATGATTATGATTTAGTTTTTCTCTCAAGATAAGAGACATATTACAGTATTTATTGAAACTTCATATATGATTGCTAAAGAATAAGCAGTATAATTTTCTTTGAACCTTTTGTTAGAACTATCAATATCTCCTAATAAAAAACAAAAATATCAAATTTTATGATATTTAATCTCATATTTTGATTAGAGGCTGCGATTTATCATCGTTATATGTGTGTGTACTCTAATTTTCTTGAACTATTTTATGTAACATGATATTTAAAGGCTCCAAAGAGTGACATGATTATCAAGTTATGGGTTCAAGTTCAGGGGTATATTTTTTGTAAAAATCTGAGATAATTGTAGATTTTACTTGCTCCATTTAGGTTCGGATCTGATGATTTGACGGTGAGATTTCCAATTTTTCCAAAAAAAACATGATAGTTAAGACGGTCTTTGGAGTTATTATTTTCATACAAGTAAATAACTCCGTATTCATCTATAAAATAATGTGATTTTGGAGTTATTTTCGGACTATATTAATAAACATAACCATAAATTCCTCATTAATTAAAATAAAATGAGGCAAAATTACACCATTTCATCATGGTGTCAAACTTATAATTATACCCCTCTCCAGTCCACAACCCACCGAAAAGCTGCAGCTGACGGAGAAAGTTGTAATAACTGTGTGCTCCAAAAGTAGTTGGCCAACACGAAAGCACTGCAACCACGTGCTTTTATGTTGTTGATACAAAGTTTTTTAAATCACAAAACTCTATATAATAAGATAATTTAATAAATATAGCCACAAATAAATAAAAAAAAAAAAAACTTTATCATTTATTAAATGAGTCATAACATTTGAGTTTTGTAAAAATAATCACATTCTTCGAAGTGAATTTCGGAGAATCCATATTTTCCGAAGTCCACACCGAATTTCTTTTTTTATTTTTTTTATTTGAAACTTCGGAGATACGAAGTTTTTACTTCGGAGATACGAAGTTTTTACTTCGGAATCCGAAGTGGCTTCAAATCTCCAAAATTACAAAAATATATAAGATCGAGGTCTCCGAACTGAACATAACACAACAAAAAAAAATATGAATTATCCATCAAACTTAGGAAATCCGAACTTTTCTCCGATTTTTTTTAGGAAATCAAAGTTGTCTCTGAACTTAGTCCAAAATCCAAACTTGTTTCCAAAGTTATGGCTGGTGTTGTTCCTTATTACTGCACAAACAATGAGGCGTTCGCTCGATACCAAAATGTCTGGATTACACGCCCTATTGTTGGGGCATCTGCAGTAGATATAAAAGATATTACATGATATAGACAGATCGATCTACTGCGCGAGATGGGATGTGATATCATTTATACTTTAGATGTCTCAGTTTATGCTCGATTACGTTGGATGTTCATCAGTAACATCGATCTGGAAACGATTCAGAAGCACCTTTTCAGATTTCTACTTAGTTGTTCGGGAGAAGGTTGGATATTACCTCATACTTTATATGTGAGGGATTGTGATGTTCGGTTATGGAGGATATGCAGTTTGGGCCCATGATGGCTAGCGGTACAAAGCATGGCTTAATCAGAGAGTTGTCATTAGTAGGGTACTAGGATCGAGGCTTACGGCGAGTGAGCGCACCTCGTATTATGATGACTGATTACACGCTTTGAGGCGGAGGCACATCAAACTATGCATTCAACCTATATGGGATATCATTTGATTGATCATTGTGTCGTGTATCCATCACCAGGATGAGATCAATATTTTAGACATTGTCTTGTTGTACTGCATACTACATGTCATATTTTTTATTGTACATATTAATTTATTTTTATTTTTTGTATTATAGACAAATCCTACAAATATATTTTTCCTTACAGGGTCGTAAGGTGGACATATGAGCCCTTATTATAAGGAATTGGTTTCAGGTTCATGCCCATAGTAGGTCTGGGCATTCCCAATGACATGGTCATCACCCAGCTCATGCAGTATTTTCAACTGAATTTGGATGACGAGGTGGTCTTCTTTGAGCATCCGGCTATTATTAACCAGGGTTTCCTGTGACGGATGAGCATCTATTGTACATGCCCCATAGTAGGTCCGGGCATTCCCAATGACATGGTCATCACCCAACTCATGCAGTATTTTCAACTGAATTTGGATGACGATGTGGTCTTCTTTGAGCATCCGGCTATTATTAACCAGGGATTCATGTGACGGATGAGCATCTATTGTACAAACGAAGACAATATTTTCATAACAGGTATCGAAAAATTTTATATATATATATGTATCATGATAAAATAAAAATTGATAGTGATTTGATTATTTAATTCTTTTTATTTATCTGTTTGATAGGTCACCGTACTACGTAGAACCAGCCGTCACAGGATGATCCTGGTGCTGATGATCCTCTAGTATGCTTCGATGGCGCTGGCAATCCTCTAGTAAGCTCGTGTTGGCCCATCTTGCTTTGGCTCATCTCACGCTTCTCATCCTGCAATTGATCCATTAGTCACTTTGATACGTGATCGCATTTGTACAAACTTTGGAGATCCAAAGTTACTTACGAGATCCGAAGTTTTTACTTCAGATCTCTGAAATTTCAAATAAAAAATAAAAATAAAGTTCGATGTGGATTTCAGAGAATATGGTTATTTTTAAAAATCCAAATATTATATCTTATTTTGACAAATGATAATATTTTTTAGATAATTTTGTTAAATTCTCATATAATAATTATCAAAATCATTCATTACTCTTTCAATTACATACCGGTTACTCCTAGTCATGAGTCACCCCTTGAATTAGAAAAACCAGTATCAATCCATAAACCTAGGAGCCAAAATCCCACAAATTTCAACCTCGGTTTTCACATAAACCACTCACTTTCCCAGGAAACAAACAGGTCCCAGTTTTTTAACTCCACTTTCTTTACACGTGTGTAATACCCCTATATATATATAATATATATATATATATATATATATATATATGCATTGGACCAAACATAATTGAAGAACCCAACAACCTGTGGAATAAGCTCTGATCATTTTTCTTGCATAAACCCAACATATAATAGTCTAATTTAATTTTAAAATCAAGAAAGAGAGCAGAGATGAGCAGTAACGGGAGCAGAGTTTACAAGCTTGTGCAAGAATCTGGTGGCTGCAAAGGAAACAATAATTCTATTGTAAGGAGTCTGGCTGGCGGCGGCGTTAATAATAATAATAATAATAATCATCATCATCAGGTTATGAAGATGATTAATGGAGATGAGAAGAGGAAAAGGAGGCAAGAAGAGAAAGCTGAGACGCTCTGGCACTTGATTTGCTGGGGACCAAATTGATTTTATTTTTTATTAAATAAAAGAAGTGGTTTGTTGTTTATTTTTGCTTTGGAAATTTTGGTGTTTATGGAACGCAATCATAAGCTTTCGAAGTTCGCTTGATTTAGGCGTATGGTATTGTGTTTTGATTTGAAAATTATGTTTCGATTAAAATATAATTTTTAAGTGTTCGGTTAATGATAAAAAAAAAATTATAATTAGTTATCATGATTTCTTTTAAATATGAAATTTTACAAAAATTAAAAATCGTACATTTTACTCACCGTCAAAATATTAAAAAAGAAATCATAATTATTTTGTAAGCAAGAAATAAAATTATATAATATTATTTGTGAATTACCGTTTGATAACTACATATTTTAAATCGCAATACCAATCAGAACTTTAGAGTTCTATTTTTATTTTTGAATTTAGATCCGTTATGGATTTTTTTGTGCTCATCTTTTTATAATACATGTACAATAATAAACAGTTAAAAATTCAACAACTGATACATTCTTATCAAATAACTATTAATCATAATTTATTAAAAAAATTTAATAGAAAACTCAACCCGTATTATAAGGTGATAAATTTCGGAATATCTTGTGAGGGGTCACTTTTGGATACAAATTCCATTATTTAAAATAAATATGAAAAATATGTTAGAGTATATGCCCTAAAATCTGTTGTGAATGTTATAGAATAAGGCGCAATATTTTGTAATACAGTTTAATATTTATTAATAAAAGGAATTTGGTCTCTACACATCGTTACATCCATATTTTATGTGTATATCCTGAAACATCATGTCAAGTGAATATCGTTAATCAAAAAGGCATTTGTGATTATGAAAGTCAACGATATTTTTATGAATAAGTATTAAATTAAGTTCTTAGTAAAATGTGATTATTATACAGAACAATAATATATCACTCGACTAATATTATTGTGTGTTGTCTAAATTGACATTTGATGTTAATAAAATGGATGATGAATCTTATATCATAAGGACACAAACAATAGATATTTTCATTGGTAGAATGAAATATTGAATACGACCACAGAAACGTAAGATCACATGGTAATATTATCTAAGGTCACTGATCTTCGTAATAATACATTAGTGTCATTATATTCTCTGATGTGAGATCACATGATGACTTGTACGATAGTACTCATAATTCACTAGTATATCATCATTCAACTAGCCACGTCATATGAATAAATGCTAGATGGTCTTGAGTTAATAACGTACGAAGTCATGTATGCTTTAAGAACAAATACGATAGCTTTGATAATAAAAATTATATATGTTCCAAATAAACTCAAATATGTGGATACAAGTCTTTGGCCAAAGCAGTCGATATCATAGAGATATCAAATCCATGAGATCGAGTTTTGAAATATATCGAGTTGTAAGGATTTGACCTAATCATGATCCCAGACTTGATAAAGTACATAAATATCGGAAGGAATGAGATAACATGCTCGGAATGTATTCTAACAGGTTCATATGTTTTCCCACTCTATTCATCGACTATGGGTCATGGCATGCTGCTAGATGTTTACTCATGGTCTGTGGGATATCATATAGATGAAATATTAAAAAATTAATAGCATTTCACTGCTACTTGATAATGAACTTAGAACGATCGCATAAAAACAGTTATCGTCTATGTTATAAATTCAATGATGTTTACACATAAAAAAGTACATGTTATGTTTTGCTTGAATTGGGATCCAGTGTTTGATCTTTTTTAGACTAACTTTTTATAATCTTGAGTGTATATATAACAATCGATAGATTCATTTACTTGTAAATTTTTAATTGATTACTATTGGCGCAATTTTCTGCGCGCAATGAAAGAGAAACGTGTAAGGTTCAAACCTCATAAGGCAAAGTCCCAGCAAAGGGTGTTTGATTAAGTGAATAAGCCTCCAAGGGGCACAAGCACACAAATTACAGTCTTAAGGACTATGAAACTAAGAAATGAAAAATAAAAATATGCTCGTCTTCATTTGATCGGGGTTTTATTTTTTGCATGAGTGAGCCTTTTATAGTGAAATATTGAAAACTGTTCGGTATCTTCCTTGCAACTGCCGGGTCATGCCTTCAACCGTTGAGTTATGCGTCATAACTGCCTGATCGTGGGGGGAAATTGCCTAACTGTTGTAATCGTGGGATCAACTGCATCATGTGTTCGGTCGTTCTGAGTATTTTGTCGCTCTAATCGCTGTTTCGGTCGTCCTGAATCCTCTTTCGTCATAATCGTTGTGTTATATGATGGTTGCTTCGATCGCTCTTCCTTTCGTCGCCCTGCTTGCCTTTGTCCTGTACCCCTACCCATTCGTTCCAGGGCTATTTCACTCTATGGTGATTTTCTTTTGTCAATAATTGTCCCTCAAATCCACCTTGATTGAATTGGGAGTGAAATCGAGGTGAATTTCTTATTGTCAGGGTGGTGTATGCCGGCCTGCAAGTCATCGCTCTATAATTTGTTGGGTAGCCTTTTGCATTCCTCATGCGAGCCTATCATTTCTGCAATAAGCGCGACCTATCCCAACAAATTTCATCTTGATGCCCATTAATGAGCCGTTTTTCACGTCATTTCAGTGTCTCATTTCTTCACACGCCACTTTTACAATGAAATCGTATTCCGACATCTGTCTAGGGCGACTCTTCATCCTTTTCATTTTCCCACCGTTTCCATCCTTCGGCGATTTGCATTGTGACACATGTCCCAGGTTGAGCCTTTCGTCTGTGTATATAAGGATTCAGCCTACTCTGGTTTTCACTTTACTTTCCATCCTCTTTGCAAAGCTCTTTTCTTTCTCTCTTTCAAACCTTCAGCATTAATGGCGTCTTCTTCTTCCGCCTCCAAAACCAGTTCCTCAACTTTTGGTGACTATCAGATGGCACTGGATGATTCTTCTGTGGGCACCTTCGGTGTTTACGTCCTCAACGAAAACTACGACCAATGCGCTCTAGGTCCCATCTTTGTCGACGACAAAGCCATCGCCGCAGCCCCGCTGGCTCAACAATTCCCTTCTACTTCTGGTCTCCCATTTTCAAAGCCACTAAATGTCTCTCCATTGGCTCAATCCAATCACATCCGCACCTGGCCTAAACACGACTCCGCGTTTGAGACCTGGTTCCAACGTATGCTACTGCATACAGATACCCGTACCTTTCTTAAGGAACATGGCTTCCTTCCTTTTATTGAACTTTCACTGGCCTTGCCCTCTTTCGACCGGAACCTATTTCCCACCTCACAACTTTTCTGGTCCTCTGAATACAACGTATTCATCTTCCCTGTTGGTCCTTTCACCATCACCCTTCGCGACATTGGCGTTCTTACTGGGTTGGCCCATCTGGGTATGACCATCTCGGTCTGCACAACCTTTCGTTTCCCTCCTCCTTCCATGGACTCTTCGTCATTTTCGTCCTTTTCGGCTTTTATCCGTACATTTTCCAAATCGGCTGGTTCAGTCTCAATGTTGGAGCGAACGACCTTCCTTCACTATTGGATTTGCAAATATATCATCTGCGCGCCCAGCCAGAAACCTGTGGTGAGCTATCTCCTCATTTCTTCTGACCTTGCCAATGGTCGTCGTTTGGACCTGGCATCTTTTCTCTTGGCCGCTATTTATCGAGGGTTGGCCGTCCTCCAAAAACAGCTTCGGTCAGGGGCTTCACCAATTGCCTCTGTCCCTCTGTGGCTCGTTCAGCTTTGGCTCAGAGCCTATTCCCCGTTTTCGGCTTCATTCTTATCCTTATGTCGGTCTTCTTTTTGCCCAACTTCGGCCATCCTCTCTCCTCTCTCGTGCTGCCTTTGAATATTTTTATACCCTCTCTCGGGTTCCCTCTTTTTCCCTTTTTCTTTGGTCGACAGCCCTTCGTTCGTTCATGACATCCCTCAGTCGGAAGAGGATGAATCAAGCCTTCGCATATGGCGTAGGTTTTTATACAGCCGCGATCTGATCCATGAACTCCTGACAGGGGCCAATGGTAAGGCCGGAGTAGAGGTTTATTCACCTAACTTCGCTGCCCGCCAACTCGGTCTCGTTCAAGGATGGCCTCTTCCACTCTTTCATACGCGTTCCGCTTCGTCAAACCGTTGTAAAGTCCTTTCGCTCTCTGACATAGAGCAATCCTTGTCGGAGACTCGTTCTTTGTTTTCTTCTTTTGTTATAGTCCCCTTCACTCCTTGCACATCGTTTCATTCTTTCTTTGACCGTTTTCGGCCACCTGACCGGGAGAGATTCTTTTCTTTACCCTCTATGCGGGCATTTTCTGCCATCCCTTTTTCTTCTAAGTCTTCTGAGTCGGCGGGGTCAAAGAAACCAGTTGCGGCAGCAAAGTAGAAGAAAATCAAACAGGCCAAAAGGAAACAGCCTTCCCTCAGCCATAGCTCTGATTCAGACGTGTCACTCGTACGTCGTCCTAAGGTACGATCTGAAACTCTTGTCCTCTTTTGTACATCGGTTTGAGACACCCTGAAGCTTTATAAGTTTGTGTATCTTGTGCAGGTGCTTAGGACGGAGCCATCCTCTGTCGTACCCGAAACAACCCAAACTCCGGAGCCCGAAGCTCCCATATTTGAAGGTCTTGAGGAGGTTAGACCTGATATAGTGTCGATCGTTCAACTTCCATCGGACGAGGACGAAGCAGCTGAGGCTCCAATCGTGGAGCAACCGCCAGAAGAGAGCTAGATAGCTGTTACCGGTGCCTTGTCCGGAGCCGACCCTTAAGGTACAGAGCCATATATAGAATTTGGTTGTTCGCGTCCAAGTGTTGAGGAAATTCCAAGAGACCATCCTTTATTTGAATGCCCCTCTTTGGACGATCATGTACCAATTGTGCAGGATCCGGATGACGAGCCTGATGTGCCAGAGCCAATTTGGCCGGATGACAGGCCTCTTTGGCGTCATCTCAAACGGCTTTACCCCTTGGTACGTAGAATGTCTGCCACAGGGCTTAGGGGGAGTTATAGGGATGTAGACGGCCTTTATAGTTTGGCCGAATTGGAGTTACTAGAGGAGGCTCGGTCTCTGTACAAAGACGACGTACTTCGTCGCATTTATGAAGAAGATGAGGTCGTTTATATCTCTAATTCTTCCGATTTTGATTCTCCTGCAGATGCTCAGCCAAGCGTACCGCAACAATCGTCGGCACATGCACCATCTCCGGACTCCTCATTGCAACCAACTGCGGCCTCTGGACAGCCGTCCCCTCTGCTCTAACGCCATTTCCTCATCGGGCGATGTCTCATGTGCCTTTGGCGCATGAACTTTCTGCGTTTAACCAGCCGTCATCTTCGGCTCCTCACTCTCCAACTCTTCGGCCGGAAGCTCATGTTTCTTCATCTCAACCATCTGCTGCGTCTGAACGGCCATCGTCTCCCACTCACTCGGTCTAATCTCCTAGGGGAGAACCTGCTACTTCTGAGCGGCCATCGTCTCTCACTCACTCAGTCCAATCTCTTATAGGAGAATCGGCATTGCCATAGGAAAATCATATACCTTCTATTGCTGAGCCGTCCAGTTCTACTCGTCAGACCGAAATTGTAAGTGATTTCTCCTTGTGTTCTCTTTTCTTCGTCCATTCTTGTTTGATTTTCTAACTTTGGCTTTGTGCAATCAGGCGTCAGATCAATTTTTACAATCGATCCATGACGTTTTGAGCGACTTGGATCAGTTAGCTTCTGCTTCTTCCCTGTCTCCCCTGTCTCCGGCCCAAGCTACATCATACATGGAAGCCCTTAAGGTGGTTCTCGACCAATATTCATCGCTCATGAAAAATGATATCGGCCAAGCTGCTTTACCAGAGAATGTGCTGAAATTAGAAAAAACTTCCTCCGAGTTAGACCGTTTGCTGGGTATTCTTGTTCTACCTGTTTCGACAAAAAGCCGACTCACCCTCCAAGACCTGCAAAGCAAGGTCCCGGCCCTTATTCTTCGTTATCGCACCACTCATATCCAGAAAGTCAGGTTGTGCGCATCCATAAACAAAAAAGGACAGGCTTCGAGGTGCCATTAATGACCTTCGACAAGCGATAAGGGAATCCACGGACGGAATGGTTATCGATGAGTCTTTACTGCTGGACCTAGAACGACAATTACAAGATATCCAGCATCAAATAGAGGAAAGCAGCATGAGGAAAGATGCCAAGAAAAGAGGGTTAGCCTCTCTGGTAGCTGAGGCCACTTCCATTATGGCCGAGTTCAATGATCTGGCCCGAGTTGATTTTGAAAAAGGCCTGGCTGATCTGATAAGGGCCGATGCAGAAATACTGATAGAATGACAAGCCATGGGGGAGAGGTTCTTGCTTCTGAAGGATTCGCCCGACGAGCTCCAGCGACCTTCGACCAGTCAATGATTATGTAAAATTGTAGGACGTTTTGTCGTCCAAATGTTGTATTTTTGAGGATGTTTTCGCCATGTGTTAATTAACATACATCTTTATTTCACTTGACTTTGTCCCTGTTAAAAAGATATTACATTTTCGTGTTCCCATAATGAGGGCACATATTTTTTCAAGTATTTACCTTTTATCGCCCTAGTATGCATTTCTCCATTCAAATTCTTTAAATGATAGGCCCGTAATTTAGTACCTATAACATATAAAGCCAAACACAATTTCTCCATTGGAGAATAATTACATTCATATTTCAGCCATTGTCTGCTGATGTAATAGATGGCTCTTTCGACGTCCATGTCATCATCCTGCGCGATCATCCCAGCTATGGACTGCTCTTCGGCTGATATATACAACTTCATCGGCCATCCTGGCACATGGGGTACCATTACTGGCGGCTGCGACAAATTTTTCTTCAGGCTTTCGAAAGCCTTTTGATGTTCCTTGCTTCTCAAATTTACCTCGTCTAATACATCATGTCCCCTCGAGACGCTCGCTTTATGTCGTCCATTCAGAGCGTATTATTCTTCCTTCAGTGGTTGTTTGCCTTTGTAACTTCCTTCCATCAAATAATCTACCCCACGTGCCTCTCTTATTCTGTCTTCTGTCTGGTGTGCTAACAATTTATCCCTTAAGGTCGAAATCGCAGTCTGAGCTTCGGTCTCATTCTCTCGTTCTGTTACATAGGCCATTAGATTGGCCCTCGTGACCGCGAGTGCGGTTTGTTCTTTACTCTGTCTGCTCTTCATTTGAATTGTTGTGCGTTGAGCAGACCTGCGGGGCATGGCTCATCATTTCAAGCCACAATGGCCGAATTGTCCCCTGTATTCAGAACTCTGGTCGGCCCGTAATTTCCTTCGTACATGAAGTATTCGGCCGAATTTGTCTCTGCGACGAAATGCTTGTTGTCGGCATGTACTATTTCCATTTCGTCTCTCTGGTTCCAGAAAACTAGGTACTGATGAAGAGATGAATGAATGCATCGGCTGCCGTGTATCCAATCTCACCCCAAAAGCATGTTATATGTGGTTGGCCCGTCTATAACGATGAACCCATTGTTTTCGTAGCACTTCCTACTTGCAAGTCTAGTGGGACGACCCCTTTGGCCGTTGTCGCCCCTCCATTAAAACTCGTTAACCAACTTCCGTAGGGATGAGGTCGTCTCTGACTTTGCTAAATGCCTTAACATCCTAAACGGTATTGCATTGATGGATGCTCCATTTTCAATCAACACTTTAGTAATGGGTATCCCGTTGGCCTTTGTTTTTACTTACAACGGCCGCATGTGCTTTGTCATCTGTGGGGGTGGTTTTAGGAATATCACATTCCCTGATAGGCCTATCTCCATTGCTTGTTCAATCTCATCGTTGGCCTTAGATATTTCTCCTCCCATGTTCCACCCAGAAGGTGGTAATGTAATTGGTGCATCATAAGAGACATTATTGACAGTCAATCTTCGCTTTTCTGCCCTGGTAACGGTCCGTCTTATTTTGGGCGTCCCATATAGGACGAGGTATGGAGATCGTCCGAAGTCCTCTCCTAATGTTCCGATTGCAGGGTTGCCGGCTTCATACAATTCTTTGAGAAGCCGATTCTGTGATATTCCCCTTCTTCGTGCTTCGGTCCTGATGCCTATTTCTTCCTCTATGTCAGTCACTTCTTCGTTCGATGCCTCTCTTTCTGTTATCGAGAGTGCTGCAAATTCGGTTTCATCACCATCATAAACATCTTCATTATTTCCAGACTCTCCACTGTTGTCCCCCCTGAATTTCTCGGACAACAAGTAATGATTAGCCACAACCGGTGGCATACTACCGAATTGAATGACGATAGGGGGCTCTTCATCGTCTGTCTCGTCCCATTTTCGTCTATCAAACTCGGTACGCTCCTCGCAGTTCGTTGTTGTCCATTCTTGGTGTAGGCATTACATTTTCGCATGTGAAACCCGATGAGGAGTCTTATTTGGAGACAACTACCTTTTGAGTCACGGAAGCCGCGGAAACGGATATCGGAAGGGGAAATTCAGAACAAACAGGCTCACTGTCTTCGTTGGTGCTGCGTTCGTTACTTCGTTCGAACGGGAAACAGATTGCGGGCGTTCGTGTAGCGTTCGAGGGAGCGTTCGAACGGTGTCGGTAATTCTGGTTTTGCTGCTAGCTTCACGCCCAGCCCATTTAGCTCCCCAAAGCCCATAAAACACATCCCAAATTAAATAAATAAATATTGAATTAAATATTAAACATTAAAATAAAACATTTAAACCATTTACCAATTAAAATAAACAATTACCAACTTAAACTAAAATCATGCCTAAATTAAACAAATCACATACTAATTAAAATCAATCATAACAATTAAAGCCAATCATATATTTGACTTCCTAATCTAATAAGATACTTACCAATATAAAATATTGTATTCCTAAACCAACACAAATTAAATATTACAACTTCCTAATTTAAAATATCTTGTCCCCCCTCAATCTTGTGTATACCTTTCTCATCTCTCCTAATTTGGAAACAAAATCCCTTCCCTTGTCAACCCTAACCCTCTTCTATATAAACAACCCCTCACCAAGGCCATTCCTCTCCTGGACACAACACAATTCACACCAAAAACTCTCTCGAAATCTCTCTAGACTCTCTCTACACACCCAAGACTAAACAAACATACACAAAAAGAAAACAAAGAAACCACCACAAGCCACCACCCTCCATAGCCGAAACAGCCACCTACAGCAGCCCTCCACCACCGAAAATCACCACAAAACCACACCCTAAAACACGCCTAAACAACCTCCTAGATTACCTTAAAACAGTAGCCCAGATCCTTAAAAAAACAGTAACATAAAAACTACATAGATATCTTAAAATAATCACATATAGTTGCACTAAGAACCCACACAAACTTGGAATAGTTCTTTGAAAACGTTGAAACAGGTAGCCCGTGCAGTGAGCAACAAAACATGAGCCGAATAGGAGCAGAACGGAGTTCGAACAGTAAGCAAGCAGCGAGCAGTGAGCTAGGACGTTGAACCAGCGGACCAGAAAAGTTGCGGAGCTTTACCCCCCTTTCGATCTTCGTGGAACGTGAGTCCGAGAGACGGCTTAAAAGGTTAGACCTGAGGGTATCTTTCACACTTATTCTCATTTTATTTTTCTGCTCATTATTTATTTTGATTGTATTTTCTGTGTTTGTGATATCCGTTGTGTGTATGATGTATGTTGTGTTGTATTGGAATGAATGAGAGATGTGTCAACTCTCGCGGTATATCGGATGGAAACCCGGATATAAATTTCATAGCCGATTCCGAATGGACGGTAATATGATCTGTACTCGGGCCACAACTCCACGTACCGCTTGGGTAAACGGCACCATCTTTCTTTGTTGTGTTGCTCTTGTATATTTAGTTTGCTTTACATGAATTCATATGTCGTTAGTTATGCATGATTCAACCAAACGCATGGGCTTAGTGAGTTAGTCCAAAGGTCCTCCATTTGGGAGACAAAGAGCCGAAAGGCCACCTTCGTGACACTACTTCGCCGCGCCGGTTGATGTATGTTCGGTTGGACGCAAGATACGTTCAATCGGGCATACTTAGTTTGATATTATTATCTTTATTTTTGTATGTATACGTCAATCGAGCGCACGGGCTTAGTAAGTGTGATATGAGATCCCCTATGGGGAGGGGCTAAAAGCCCTTTACCACGATGCTTTGCCGCGCCGGTTGATGTGTGTTCAGATTGGATGTAAGATGTGTTCAATCGGGCATACTTGGTTGATATGATTGGTTCTATTCTTGTATGTGTGATGTGACGCGCATGTGCTTAGTATGTTGGTCTAAAGGTCTCTTTTTGAGAGATCAAGAGCCCCAAAAGGCCACCTTTACGGCAGTGCTTCACCGCCCCCTTTATTTTCTGTTTATGTATTGCATCCTATTTCATGCATCAGGTCCGTGTCCGTTCGAACGCGTTCACGAACGCAACTCGAACGCGCATACATTTTGCCTTATCATGCATCAGGTCTCATCTCCGTTCGAACGCGTTAATAAACGCCATACGAACGTGAGCATTCTGTTTCATTTCTGTTCGAACGCGTTAACAAACGCCATACGAACGTGAGCATTCTGTTTCATTTCCGTTCGAACGCGTTTACGAACGCTACTCGAACGTGAGCATTCTGTTTCATTTCCGTTCGAACGCGTTTACGAACGCTACACGAACGTGCACACACTGAACTGAGTCTGTCTTATTATATTCATGCATAATTGCCTATTGATTGATCTTTCTTATGCAAATGTGTCAATGTATTACAATTCGTATGCTTATGTCATGATAAATATTGAGTATTATTTCTTGCGGTATATCGGATGGAAACCCAGACGTAAATTCCGTAGCCGACTCCGAATGGACGGTAGTGCGGTCGTACTTGGGCTACAATTCCACGTACCGTTTGGAAGAGTGGCCAATATGTATGCTTGTATGGTCAATATGTGTGCTTGTGTTTTCCTGAATGTAATATGTAAAGTTGTATGTTCGTTGCTATCTTGACATATGTTAAGCATGCAATTTTAAATATGAGATATATGTAAAAATGTACACATAAGTTTTATTTTGCATATGAGAATTTAGAAGCATGATACTCTTGGAAATAAGTGTTACTTAAGCTTGTTTAAATTATTACATGAATCCTTTCATTACAAGTGACATAAGTAAGGGACCATTCCGAACCCAACGGTTTGAGGTCTTCCCTTGCGAGGGGTGAGTGCGGCCTTAAATCTTTTCCCGGTTCACACCGGGTGGCGACTCCATGTTATTCAGTACTTCCCAAACTAGGCCGCGAGCCGAGGAACGGCGTCGTCCAGGTCCTGTGTCCTACAGTCTGGCGACTCCACTGGGGATGTAAAGTTGGCCCCGAAATATTGTCTTGTAATGTTTGGATTCATGTTTTAATTGACCATGTCTATAGTGGATAAAGTAGGGGTTTAATCAAGGGCACTTTGAGGCTAGGTAATGGTTTGATGTCTTCCTTCACTCACTACCTTTCTAGAAGGAAAAGCTGTGAGGACACCTATATGGCCATCTACTCGTAGCCTTTGTGATGGACTAATTTGGAGGACTCGTTGTTTATTCCTGACAACAAGCGATAAGAGCCTAAGAGGCTTGGGTATTTAATGAGTCTCGCTCCACCTTCCCTCTGGGGGATCTACAACGGGAAATCCATTTGACAGTCCGTCACACACCATAGCTCATTGGCACGTACCTTAGTGTATAAAAAGTGATACGCTCACTTGGTCGCTTGGACCCTTGAGTGGGGAGACCTAGTTGTGGGCTATCCTTCGCCAGTGAGAGCCTTTGTCCATACTCTTGCAAATCCACCCATAGACTGGTTTATATGGTTAAAGTAGCAATTATTTCCTTGAGTATGTGCTTGTGGACCATCCTCATTTGGATGCAGTTGGACTATTGTCAGAAATGCGGGCTTGCTGGGCCATTTAAACTGGGGCAAGTTCGTACTATATGACTATTAGGCCCAAGGCTTCTGAAATGTTGATGGGCCATTATGTAAAAAGTTATTATGTTATGTTTGCATTATCTTCCTTCTATGCTTATGTTTGGGAACATCACCGTTTGGATCCATTTGGACCATTTGTCATGGGATATGGGCTTGTTGGGCCATTTAAACTGGGACAAGAACGTATTTCATGACTATTGGACCAAAAGCTTCTAAGTGATTGATGGGCCACCTTGTGCTTGTTTTCAGAATATTATCATTTGGATTTAGTTGGGCTCTTTGCCGTAAGACATGAACTCGTTGTGCCATTTAAACTGGGACGGGTTCACCCTTATGACAGTTGTCCCAAAAGTTTCTAAAATGACAATAGGCCGATTTGTTTGAAAATTTTATTTGATTTAGTATGTGTTATATATATTCTCATGCGTATCATGCATACATATACCCTGTTAACATCTTCTGTGTCTTAAAAGACACCATAGATACCGTTTTGGGTAGAGAAGGAACCAGACTCACTAAAAGAACAAGTATGAGTGAATCCGATAATGAGGTGTCCCGTATGGATCAGTTAGAGAATGGTCTCGCCAAGATCACTGAACAGTTGCAGGCTTTGACTACTGCTATGGCTGGTATAGCTGGGTCTCGTGCCGGGGTTAATTCTGGGGATGTGAGGCAAGAGGAATCTCCGAACAGATGGGGGATGATATCCCCGCTTTTGATGATGATATGGCAGAGTATGCAGCAGGCAGAGTATCTGGGTCTCAGACAGAGTTACAGAAACTTCGGGATCAGGTTGAGTCGGTTACCCGCAAGATGAGGGGTAAGAATGAGGATCTGCTGGATTATGACACATTGACTTTTGAGGAACAGTTGCCTGCACAGTTCAAGATGCCAGATATGGCTAAATTCAAGGGGAATGGGGATCCAAGGGTGCATCTCCGACAGTTTGTATCAGTCATGAGTTCAGTTGGCTTATCTCAGCGCCAGGTGCAGAAAATGTTTGGAATGTCGCTTGAAGGAGCTCCCGTGGTATGGTACCACAGTTTGGAGAAGAAGGTGAAGGAAGATTGGAGGGAGTTAGTTGATGCCTTCCTGAAACAGTATGTCACTGACTTGGAGATTGATTTGTCACTCCGTGATCTGGAGAATGTTAAGCAGAAAGCGGAGGAAAGTTTTAAGGAGTATGTGGACCGGTGGAGGGTTAGTTATTGAAAATGCAGACCAGGCCTTCGGAGAAGGATCAGATCAAGATGATTATCAAGGGCACCAAGCCCTCCATTTACGGCAAGTTGAGGAGGATGACCTCCATGATTGCAGACTTTCGGCAGTTGAGGGAAACTGTCATGGATATTGAGGAAGAAGAGGCCGAGAATAGAAAATTCTATGGCCTAAACAGGAGGCCCATTGGGGGAACATCGGGAACAAAGCCCGTTTCTGCTGAAGTTGCTGCTATCCGGAACAGGCAGTTTTCCAACTTGGGAAGACCCCTGTCTAAGGTGCTAGAGAAGTTGAAGAGGCAAGGGCTTTTAAAACCCTTGGATACCAAACCATTACCCAATCCCCTACCACCACATATTAACCTAAGCCTTTATTGCCACTTCCACCAACAAAAAGGCCATGACACCGACAACTGCGCCCGACTCCGCCATGAAATCCAAGACCTAATAGACTCCAAGAAAATACCCAACCCATAAACAGAACAGCCCGATACACACAGAAACCCCTTACCCAACTACCGTGCCGTACCACCACCAGCCTATATGATCAATTCTGGCCTTCCAGAAGACCTGTCCTAAAATCCTTTCACCCTCAAGCCTTTTGCCTGGGAATCTGGGATAGCACTAGTGAGGATGAGTTTGAGCAGAAGAAGAACTTTTGGCTTGATTTCTCTAGCAGTGATGAGGAGGAAGTAAGGGGAATGACACGTAGCGGTCGTTTTTACAATGATATGGCGGAAAAGGGTAAGGAAGCTTTGACAGATGGTAGAGAAGTGGTTGTGGCTGTAGAAAATACTGAAGGGGATATAATGCTGAGGCAATTGAGGAAAACTAGAGCACAAGTGAGTATCTGGGAACTATTATGTGCATCTCGGGAGTATAGACAGGCTATGGTTGAGGCCTTGAGCAAGATTGTGGTACCGGAGGATGCCAACCCCGCAATGTTTGTTGGGTCAGTTCAGAAGGAAGCTTTGCAGATATTTTTTCTGAGGATGATCTCCCGCCGGAGGGGAGGAATCATAATAGGCCTCTATTTATCAGGGCCGAAGTGAGGGACAAGAAAACTTCATGTGTGATGGTGGATGACGGTTCGTCCATCAATGTGTGCCCGTTGAAAATTCTGGCAAGGTTTGGTATGAAAGCAACAGACTTGGACCCCTCCAGTATGACTATTAAAGCTTATGATGATAGTAAGCGGGGAGTTGAGGGTACCTTTGTGGCTATGGTCAAGGTAGGGCCGATTGAAGATGAGGTTGAGTTCACAGTGCTGGACATCCCAGCCACTTTTGCCTTATTGTTGGGAAGGCCTTGGTTTCACAAGCTTGGGGGCGTGCCTTCCACTTTGCATCAGATGATCAGATTCCCGTATGAGGGAGAGATTGTTACCATCCGGGCTGAGTTAGACAATGCCGTGGCTGCCTTGGAAATACTACCTTTCACAAGGTTCCAGGTATCAGCCACTTTTGAGGAGTGGGTGGATCCTAGGGTGGCTAGGATTATGGAGAAGATGAAGTTTGAGCCGGGTAAAGGTTCAAAATTGCCGGATTTCAGAGGACAGACTACTCGGAGGGTTTGGGGTACAAATCTGACGAAGAAAAGCCGAAGGTCAAGAAAAAGGGCCTGAAACTGATGGAGTGCTTTGTGAAAGCTTCAGGGTATCAAGGAGAACCTGAACCTGTGAAAGTCAATGGGATTGTGGTACCTGGGTTTGAGATCTTCCAGGATTTGTTGGGTAAGAAACCATTGACTGGAAAAGCTGTGGAAACAGAGATTTGGGAAGAAGAATTGATGAAGTTGGAAAGCCTGACTCTGGGAGAGGATGAAAAACCTGAGGAAGACCTGATTGCAGAGGAAGAAGTGTCTCTAGATGATGAAGACATTTACCTTCCTGATTTGTTTGAATGTACTTCCGCATTATCCAATAATAAAGACATTTCTTTTGCTTACTTGCCTGAGTCATTTCCGTTTACTCTGCATGAATCAAGCATATTTGACATCAGTTCAGCCAGAACTATTGCATTTAACTTGGGTACATGACCGGCGTAAACACACACGTATAACGCAAGCGCACGTATCGTTCAAGTAGTATAAAAATATCGATCCCACGAGGACTTAATTCCTACTGTTGTTATTAATTGTTGAATCTATTTATTTACAAATATCTAATTAAATGGATAAGAGAGATATTGTTTGTTTGATTGGTTGAATGGATTTACTATATAAATAAATAAATAAAAAGACAAAAGAAAATACTAAAGAAAATACAAAAGACACAAAGATCTAGGGTTGTGATTTCTTCCAATACCATTTTAAAGATGAAGTGATTATTATATAGATGGGTAAAACATTGATTTATTAACCTGGAACACGAAATTATGCGAAAGCATCTGTCGATGGTCAGACACAAATACCCAGTGTACCCCAATTGAACCATATTCCTATGTCAACCACATTATCTGGATTCATTAAGATTGAGTTCCAATTATGGCTACCTCGCCCGACAGGTATATTCCTATCATGTAAGGAAATCTATTAAAGGGTTATCTATCCTCAAGGAAGATCGTGGGCTATTGAGTCTAAGGTCTTAAACTTAAAATCTCTATGTCTAGTTCATTTTAAGTTTACCTAATCAATTTTATTAATGGCCAATTAATAAAAAGCATTAAGATTAAGACTCAATACATAAATCTTTATAATACCCAAACTATAATCTAACCCTTATAAACCGGTGATATTGAAATTCATCACAACCCCAGATAACTATTAGTTACAACACATAACTAGGACTAATAACTGAAAAATAAAAGACATAAAGTAAAAATACTGAAAAGTAAAAGACATAAAGTAAAAAGTAAAATAAATGCTAAGGTAAAAGGAATTACTTTTACTACTACTTATTTAAAAATCTCCCATAAAATAATATATAAACTTGTTATAATATTACCAACCGACCAATCTGGCGGTATCCTGATTAAGTCAAATTAAGTCCAACCAGCCATATAGGCGGTAATATTTGTCCATAATCCAGCCATAAAGGCGGTACCAAAATAAATTTACCAACCGACCAATCTGGCGGTATCCTTGATTAGTCAGGTTTAAACCAGATTAAATTGAATTGCCAACCGACCAATATAGCGGTATCCTTTATTAATCAGTATTTTAAATAGTGAATATATTATTTTTAAGGGAGATTAATCTAAATAGTAACAGTAAAAGAATTACCTTTCACCCTAGCTTGGGAAATTACCTCCTCATTACTGAAAAGTAAAAACTGAAAAATTAAAGAAAGAAAAGTATTGTGCGTAAAAGTAAATCGCGGAAAGTAAAAACTGAAAAGTAAAGAAAAGAAAGTGCGAAACTGAAAATTAATTACTGAAAACTAAAGATAAACAAACTAGATACAATCTTCTTATTTATTCATTAAGAATTTCAAAGAAGAAAGTATGATTTTTACAAATGAAATGGCTTGGTATTTATAGGCAAAATTTTGCCAACATCAAATCATCCATCAAATTCTCCACCAATTACATTATTAATTTCTCCACTAATTACTCCACCAAATCCATAATTGCTCCACTAATTGCTTATCTTGTTTGGTGGTGATTTGATAATTTTTATTAATTATTTATTAATTAATATTTTGCTTTGAAAATGATTGATAATGACTTTTAATAATTACACTCCACACACTTCTGGATGGTTCATCAATTTCGGTCATGAAATCTTCAGAATTCGAAAATATTTTCTCTTTCAAAGTTGTAGATCTTTGAGTCTTCTTTAATCTGGCACTTGAATCAGCTCAATCCGATATCTGAGTAAAGAGTTATGCCCCAAATACAATAGATGCGCAAAACTGGAATTTCCAAAACTGCACTTCGTCAAAAACGCCCTTTCAAGTTTCCAATCTCCAAAATTAATATATCAAGTCCAATAATTGCCCTTATTTGATCCACATTTCGTCCTAAATGATTTCATTAAGACCCGATATTATTTTATCTGCAAAATAAAATAAAACATATCAAAACGTTCATCAAACCCGAGAAACTAAACAAAATATAAGTAAAAGGGGCGGTAAATATTGATATATTTTCCGCTCATCAGTACACTTGAGAACCCCAAAGAAATTTTAATTGCAAGTGAAGTAACCTCCGAAGAGAGGGAGAAACTAGAACAAGTGTTGGTCAGATATGCCAAAGTGTTTGCTTGGTCTTATGAGGACATGCCCGGGGTAGACAGAAACATTGCCCAACACACAATACCAACTTATCCGAATATGAGGCCAGTAAAGCAAAAACTTCGACGGATGAGACCGGAATGGGCTGAGAAAGTCAGAGAGGAAGTTAAGAAGCAGATAGATGTGGGGTTCCTGGAAGTGGTAAATATCCTGAATGGTTGGCTAACATAGTACCGGTACCGAAGAAAGATGGGAAAGTCAGAATGTGTGTAGACTACAGGGATCTCAACAAAGCTTGTCCGAAAGATGATTTCCCTTTGCCGCATATAGATGTTCTGGTTGATAGTGCGGCTTTGTCTGCTATGTATTCATTTGCAGATGGATTTTCAGGGTACAATCAGGTTCTCATGGCTGAGGAAGATAAACACAAGACTGCATTTGTTACCGAGTGGGGTACCTATTGTTACAAGGTGATGCCGTTGGGCTTAAGAATGCAGGAGCTACTTATCAGCGGATGGCCACTACACTCTTCCATGACTTGATGCACAAAGAGATTGAGGTGTATGCGGATGACATGATGGTGAAATCAGAAACGAGAGTTGGGCATATTGAGGCATTGGAAAGGTTCCTTCAGAGAGTTGACAGATAACCTGCGGCTTAATCCCAAGAAATGTGTGTTTGGGGTGACATCAGGGAAATTGCTTGGTCATACAGTGGGAATGGGCGGAATAGAGGTAGACTCCGAGAAGATCAAGGCAATCACAGAAATGCCTGCACCGAAGACAGAAAAGGAAGTCAGGGCATTCTTGGGAAAGATTCAGTACATCAGTCGGTTTATTGCCAAGTTGACATCGGTATGTGAGCCTATCTTCAAACTGTTGAGAAAAGATCAGCCAGTGAGATGGAATGAACAGTGTCAGACCGTCTTCGACAGAATCAGAGAATACTTGGTGAAGCCACCCGTATTGAAACCTCCGAGGCCGGGTAGACCTTTGATATTGTATTTGGCTATAGAATCAGAAGCATTGGGAGGTATGATGGTACAGGCAGATGAGACAGGGGTAGAACATGCAGTTTATTATCTGAGTAAAAAGATGCTCCCGTATGAGGCTCGATATCAGGAGGTTGAGAAGATCCGTCTTGCAGTGGTATGGGCTTCCAGAAAGTTGCGACATTACTTCCAGTCTTACAAGATCCAGGTGGTGGCAAAGGAGAATCCTCTGAAATATCTTCATTCAGTGCCTTCACTAGTGGGAAAACTGGGCCGATGGTTGGTATTGTTGACAGAGTTTGACATTGAGTATATCACCTCCAAAGTGATCAAGGGACGAGCAGTAGAGAGAGTAGCGGAGTTTCTGGCATTGCAACCTGTTGAGGGGGATCAGTATAAGTTTGAGTTTCCAGATGAAGAGATCCAAGCAATAACAGTTCAGAGATGGAAGATGTATTTCGACGGAGCAGTGAATTACAAGGGAGCCGGAATTGGGATCGTGATAGTAACCCCCGAGGGAGAGACTTTGCCTTTGGCTAAGAGGTTGACATTCAGAGTGACTAACAACATGGCCGAGTGAGTATGAGATGAGCATGTGCTTTTGGCTTGACAGCATTGATAGCCTTGAAGGCCGGGAGTGTGGAAATCTTCGGAGATTCTATGTTAGTAGTCCAGCAGATGCGAGGAGAATGGGAATTGAAGGAGGAACGGTTGAAGCCTTACCTTTTTCACCTCAGAAAATTGGCACAGGTTATCCCCGAGTGTAAGTTTCAGCACCTACCGAGAGAAGAGAATCAGATGGCAGACGCATTAGCTACACTAGCAGCGACTTGGGAAAATCCAGAGAAGTTAGTGATGAGACCGTTGATACTGACAACAGCAAGTAAACCTGCTTATGAGATAGAGAGAATTCTGGAAGTTGAGGTTGACGATGGTAAGCCTTGTTATTATGACATTCAGAGGTATCTGGAACATGGTGAATTCCCGGAAGGGGCAGGCAGAAAAGACAGAATAGCCATTCAGAAGTTGGCTTCCCAGTATGTGACTTTGAGAGGGGAACTGTATAAGAGGCAAGCGAACGGCATTCAGTTGAAATGTTTGAGAAAAGAAGAAGCTCAGAAAGTGATGGAAGAGGTACATGCCGGGGTATGTGGTCCGCACATGAATGGGTTGAACTTGTCCCGCAAGATAGTGAGACAGGGGTTTTATTGGTCGACTATGGAGACAGACTGCGCAAGGATGGTAAAACACTGTCACGACTGTCAGATACATGGCAATCTGAGTCATCTGCCGCATACAGAGTTGCACGGGCTATCGGAGCCATGGCCGTTCTCAGCATGGGGGATTGACATGATCGGGGAAATTCGACCAAATGCATCTAATGGGCATCGCTTCATAGTAGTAGCAGTGGATTACTTCTCAAAATGGGTAGAAGCTGAGTCGTTCCGGAACGTTACAGCAAAGCAGATGGCAAAGTTCATAGCTCGGAACCTCATTTGTCGGTATGGTATGCCGCATCATGTAGTGACAGACAACGGGGTCCAGTTTCAAGGAGAGACGAAGGCAATGTTACAGAGGCATGGAATAGGCCACCACAAGTCATCACCGTACAGGCCGCAGGCAAATGGGGCAGTTGAGGCAGCCAACAAGACTATAAAGACAATTTTAGCCAAGATGACAGAAAATTGTAGAGATTGGGCCGAGAAATTACCGTATGCTTTGTGGGGGTACAGAACATCAGTAAGAACGGCAACGGGTGCAACACCTTACTCCTTGGTCTACGGAATGGAAGCAGTATTGCCAGTGGAAGTGGAAATACAGTCCCTGAGGGTATTAGCAGAGGCAGAATTACCGGAACAGGAATGGGCCGCGCAGAGATTTGATCAGTTGGTACTGTTGGATGAGAAGAGAACGAAGTCTTTGTATCACATGCAGTTGTATCAGAAGAGACTAGCCCGGGCATTCAACAAGAAAGTACGTCCCACAAAGATCAGAAAGGGTGATTTGGTACTTAAGCAGTCGAGGCCGTCGACGACGGATCCGAGAGGGAAATTCAGGCCTAACTGGGAAGGACCTTACATCGTTCAGAAAGTCCTGGGGAATGGAGCAGTGAAGCTATCAGACTTGGAAGGAAATGAATTCACAGAACCAATCAATGTCGACAGGTTGAAGTTGTACTTCGCTTGAGAAGACTTGGTCGCCAGCGGAAGACCTAACCCAACGGAATAAGAAAACTCATGCACACATGCATACACGTAACCTATATTGCATATTTTTGTGTTTGTTCTGTTTTGTGTAAACAGGTGTTGAAGACGGAAAAGAGCGAGCAGTAAGCCAATCAGAGATAGTAAAGGCACATCATTTGATATGGGCAGTAATCTGAAGATTGAGGTCCCAATGAAGTTAAGTTCCGGGTATGGGTCTCGGAGGGCGAAGCCCATATCGGCTAAGGAGCGAGGTTCCACATTGTACCAGCTTGGGGGCGAGGCCCATATCGACTGGGGAGCGAGGCTCCACATCACATCATGTCAGGTTGGGGCGAAGCCCATATCGGCTGAGGAGCGAAGCTCCACATCATCATTTTCGGGATGCGTCCCAGGGTCGAGGCCCATATTTTGTCAGCGGTATTGGGATGCGTCCCAGGGTCGAGGCCCCCGTTGTCGGTTGCAGCTATTGGGATGCGTCCCAGGATCGAGGTCCACTGCATCATCATTTTCGGGATGCGTCCCAGGGTCGAGGCCCACATTTTGTCAGCGGTATTGGGATGCGTCCCAGGGTCGAGGCCCCCGTTGTCGGTTGCAGCTATTGGGATGCGTCCCAGGATCGAGGTCCACTGCATCATCATTTTCGGGATGCGTCCCAGGGTCGAGGCCCATATTTTGTCAACGGTATTGGGATGCATCCCAGGGTCGAGGCCCCTGTTGTCGGTTGCAGCTATTGGGATGCGTCCCAGGTTCGAGGCCCACATCATCAGCAACATCGAGACGCGTCTCAGGATCGAGGTCCACTGCAGTATCAGCTCAGCTCGAGACAGCTAGCTAGCCAGGTAAGTAAAATGCATTGCATTAACTTTGATAGGATTGTTCAAAGTCACACACTGCACAAGTCCCATCAAAGGGGGGGGCGACTGTAGGCATTACATTTTCGCATGTGAAACCCGATGAGGAGTCTTATTTGGAGACAACTACCTTTTGAGTCACGGAAGCCGCGGGAAACGGATATCGGAAGGGGAAATTCAGAACAAACAGGCTCACTGTCTTCGTTGGTGCTGCGTTCGTTACTTCGTTCGAACGGGAAACAGATTGCGGGCGTTCGTGTAGCGTTCGAGGGAGCGTTCGAACGGTGTCGGTAATTCTGGTTTTGCTGCTAGCTTCACGCCCAGCCCATTTAGCTCCCCAAAGCCCATAAAACACATCCCAAATTAAATAAATAAATATTGAATTAAATATTAAACATTAAAATAAAACATTTAAACCATTTACCAATTAAAATAAACAATTACCAACTTAAACTAAAATCATGCCTAAATTAAACAAATCACATACTAAATTAAAATCAATCATAACCAATTAAAGCCAATCATATATTTGACTTCCTAATCTAATAAGATACTTACCAATATAAAATATTTGTATTCCTAAACCAACACAAATTAAATATTACAACTTCATAATTTAAAATATCTTGTCCCCCCTCAATCTTGTGTATACCTTTCTCATCTCTCCTAATTTGGAAACAAAATCCCTTCCCTTGTCAACCCTAACCCTCTTCTATATAAACAACCCCTCACCAAGGCCATTCCTCTCCTGGACACAACACAATTCACACCAAAAACTCTCTCGAAATCTCTCTAGACTCTCTCTACACACCCAAGACTAAACAACATACACAAAAAGAAAACCAAGAAACCACCACAAGCCACCACCCTCCATAGCCGAAACAGCCACCTACAGCAGCCCTCCACCACCGAAAATCACCACAAAACCACACCCTAAAACACGCCTAAACAACCTCCTAGATTACCTTAAAACAGTAGCCCAGATCCTTAAAAAAACAGTAACATAAAAACTACATAGATAATCTTAAAATAATCACATATAGTTGCACTAAGAACCCACACAAACTTGGAATAGTTCTTTGAAAACGTTGAAACAGGTAGCCCGTGCAGTGAGCAACAAAACATGAGCCGAATAGGAGCAGAACGGAGTTCGAACAGTAAGCAAAGCAGCGAAGCAGTGAGCTAGGACGTTGAACCAGCGGACCAGAAAAGTTGCGGAGCTTTACCCCCCTTTCGATCTTCGTGGAACGTGAGTCCGAGAGACGGCTTAAAAGGTTAGACCTGAGGGTATCTTTCACACTTATTCTCATTTTATTTTCTGGTCATTTATTTTGATTGTATTTTCTGTGTTTGTGATATCCGTTGTGTGTATGATGTATGTTGTGGGTATTGGATGAATGAGAGATGTGTCAACTCTCGCGGTATATCGGATGGAAACCCGGACATAAATTTCATAGCCGATTCCGAATGGACGGTAATATGATCTGTACTCGGGCCACAACTCCACGTACCGCTTGGGTAAATGGCACCATCTTTCTTTTGTTGTGTTGCTCTTGTATATTTAGTTTGCTTTACATGAATTCAATATGTCGTTAGTTATGCATGATTCAACCAAACGCATGGGCTTAGTGAGTTAGTCCAAAGGTCATCCATTTGGGAGACAAAGAGCCGAAAAGGCCACCTTCGTGACACTACTTCGCCGCGCCGGTTGATGTATGTTCGGTTGGACGCAGATACGTTCAATCGGGCATACTTAGTTTGATATTATTATCTTTATTTTTGTATGTATACGTCAATCGAGCGCACGGACTTAGTAAGTGTGATATGAGATCCCCTATGGGGAGGGGCTAAAAGCCCTTTACCACGATGCTTTGCCGCGCCGGTTGATGTGTGTTCAGATTGGATGTAAGATGTGTTCAATCGGCATACTTGGTTGATATGATTGGTTCTATTCTTGTATGTGTGATGTGACGCGCATGTGCTTAGTATGTTGGTCTAAAGGTCCTCTCTTTGAGAGATCAAGAGCCCCAAAAGGCCACCTTTACGGCAGTGCTTCGCCGCGCCCCTTTATTTTCTGTTTATGTATTGCATCCTATTTCATGCATCAGGTCCGTGTCCGTTCGAACGCGTTCACGAACGCAACTCGAACGCGCATACATTTTGCCTTATCATGCATCAGGTCTCATCTCCGTTCGAACGCGTTAATAAACGCCATACGAACGTGAGCATTCTGTTTCATTTCCGTTCGAACGCGTTAACAAACGCCATACGAACGTGAGCATTTTGTTTCATTTCCGTTCGAACGCGTTTACGAACGCTACTCGAACGTGAGCATTCTGTTTCATTTCCGTTCGAACGCGTTTACGAACGCTACTCGAACGTGAGCATTCTGTTTCATTTCCGTTCGAACGCGTTTACGAACGCTACACGAACGTGCACACACTGAACTGAGTCTGTCTTATTATATTCATGCATAATTGCCTATTGATTGATCTTTCTTATGCAAATGTGTCAATGTATTACAATTCGTATGCTTATGTCATGATAATATTTGAGTATTATTTCTTGCGGTATATCGGATGGAAACCCAGACGTAAATTCCGTAGCCGACTCCGAATGGACGGTAGTGCGGTCTGTACTTGGGCTACAATTCCACGTACCGTTTGGAAGAGTGCCAATATATATGCTTGTATGGTCAATATGTGTGCTTGTGTTTTCCTGAATGTAATATGTAAAGTTGTATGTTCGTTGCTATCTTGACATATGTTAAGCATGCAATTTTAAATATGAGATATATGTAAAAATGTACATATAAGTTTTATTTTGCATATGAGAATTTAGAAGCATGATACTCTTGGAAATAAGTGTTACTTAAGCTTAGTTAAATTATTACATGAATCCTTTCATTACAAGTGACATAAGTAAGGGACCATTCCGAACCCAACGGTTTGAGGTCTTCCCTTGCGAGGGGTGAGTGCGGCCTTAAATCTTTGTCCCGGTTCACACCGGGTGGAGACTCCATGTTATTCAGTACTTCCCAAACTAGGCCGCGAGCCGAGGAACGGCGTCGTCCAGGTCCTGTGTCCTACACTTGGTCGTCACTCTCTTTACTACTTACTTCTTGTTTCTCTCCTGCATGAGCATTACAGTCTGTGGTGACCTTCACTTCACCTTGTTGGCGCATCATACGGCCATCATTTTGTTCGTGTCGCCTCAGTTGCGTCCTTGTCATCTCGTCCACAGGAGAGTAGACCCGGTCACGGTTTCGGTTCTGGAACCGGAACCATGGCCGACCGGTTCGGTTGGGGTTCGACCCCAACTCGAACCGGTCGGAACCGGTGGAACCGTACGGTTCCACCGGTTCAACGGTTCCGGTTGGAACCGTAGGGTTCCAACAGGAACCCTCCCCAACGGCTAGTAGCTGTTGGGGGCGCTCCCTGCCCAAATATGAAAAAAAAATTAAAAAATTTATAAATTAAAATATAAATTACTAATATATCCCTAATAACGGTAATAAAACAGTTATATTTAGGGGTATTTTTGGTATCAAAAAAATTCTAAAACTCTATAAATAAGATTCATTTTTCATTATTTCAACACACCAAATTCTCAACTCTCTCATTTTCTATAATTCTATTATTCTCAATCTCAATTCAATACAATTCTCTTATAATCTTATTCTCAATCTCAATTCAATTAGTTGTTAATTTGTTATCATTCGCAAATCGCAATTATTCAATTTTCTTATTTTTCTTCCTAATTTCTCAAACGAAAAATGGCAAGCTCATCTGAGAATATAATGTCAAATATGACAACCCAAGAGAGCGGCCCTAGTGTCGGTGCACAATCACGGAGAAGAGAAGTTAATGCTCGGTCCTCGGATATTTTCAAAATTCATTTTCATTTGGAACGCCTAGAAGATGATACACAACGAGCAATTTGCACCTATTGTGGGGTTACCTATAAATTTTCTGGTGGATACGGCAATATGATCAAGCACATGGAAAAACATCATCCGGTTGAACTTGGCATTGATACGACGCAAACTCAAATGGCCAGGTACGCATCATCTAGTAGAGGTACGAGTGCTGTAGATTTATTTAAATATTCTGATGTAAAAAATAGAGAAGAATTTGCGAAATTAACTTGTATGGCACATCTTTCTTTAAGCTTTGGTGAAAAACTTCATTTTACTAATTACGTGCATAATGCTTTAAACCCTTCTACATGTAGAATGACTCGAAACACAACAAAACGTCATATTTTTAAATTATATAAAGATGGTAAAATTATTTTAAATGAAATATTTAAAGAGATGAAAGGTCGTATTTCTATATGTTCTGATATTTGGAATGACCATTGGCAAACACACTCATACATGGGTGTGACTTGTCATTGGATTGATGCATCACTTACCATGCAAAAACGACTTATTGCATTTAGAGTTTTTGATGACCAACATACTGCACATAATATTTATAGAATGATGAAGGTAATTTTTGATGAATATGGTTTACTGCACAAAATTTTAACAATTGGATTTGATAATGCATCTGCAAATACTGCATCCATCAATGATTTAAAATCCTTATGTCAACCAAATTTATGGGGTCAATTTTTTCATATTCGTTGTACATGTCATGTCCTTAACTTATGTGTTCAAGACGGTCTAAAATTATTATCACATTTCCTTAATCCAATTAAAACGGCACTTAACTGTATTTGGTCATATTCTCAAATTAGGAGAGAATGGACGAAGTTTTGTAAAATAAATGGTATTAAACCGATTAAATTTTCAAGAGATGTTCAACAGGTTGGAATTCAACTTATTTTCTTTTATGTCAAGCATTTCAATATAAAGATGCATTATGTAGTTTTTTTTTCTCAACATGTTCAAAATATCACACTTTATCCTAGTCAATGGGATATTTGTGAATTTTTTTTAGATATTTTAAAAGTTTTTAATGACGCTACTTTAATTTTTAACGGTGTTTATTATCATACATCACATTTATTTGTTCTTGAAAGTTTGAATATTGTTGGTACTTTTGATGAACATGTTGAAAGTAGCGATCCTAATGATTATGTTTTATTCGAAGCCATTACTGCTATGAAGGTAAAATAGTTGCATTATTTTAGAGAAATTCATTTACTTTATCTTATTGCTGCTGTTTTTTTATCCTAGATTTAAATTAGAAGGTTAGAATGGTGTTTTACAAGCTTACTATGGTTATTTAGGAATATTAGCTGAAATTGATATTACAAGAATAATGACGAAATGATTTAATTGATTTATTTAATGATTATATTGTAAGATATAACTTAGGAACATTAGGTGAATCTAGTAGTAGCGAACCGGTAATTCAAACAAGACTTAGCGCAGGAGATCGTTGGTTATTACAATGAAATAAAAAAGCTAGGGATACGACAACTAATAACCCTGAATTAGATAATTATTTATCTACAAATTTTGAGTTTTCTACTGAAAGTTTAGTTAGTAAAAATTTTAAAATCCTTGAATGGTGGAACCGACATCAAAATATATATCATGTTTTATCAATTATTGCTAAAGAGATATTGGAAGCACCTATTTCCACCGTTGCAGTTGAGCAAGCCTTCAGCTTGGGAGGCAATACATTGGAAGCTAGGCGATCTTCATTACATCCAAGCACTCTAGAAGCAACAGCCTGTGTGGACGATTGGACTCGAGCTGATATGAGACAACAAGAAGATGCCCCCGATGATTTTAAAGATTTGTTCGATAATGCATCTGCAAGTGCAACAACAAGTGCAAGCGGAACCGGAGCCGAATGATCAACTGATAATGATGATTGATAATTGTAAAATTGTAATTTACAAAGGGGATATGTCTTAAAATTGTAATGGAACTACGTGAGTTTTGATTCTTCTCACCTTTGGAGGATACGTAGGCAACTTAAATTTTTAAAAATTTAAGCTCAAGCTCTTCAATGTAATAATTTTATTTATTTATAAAATTAATCTCATTTATTTTAATTAATTTTCAAAATTAAAAAAAAATGTTTGGAACCGAACCGGAACCGGAACCGAATCGGTCGGTTCCGGTTCGGTTCAAGGTTCCGGTTCCACTTAAGTGTGGAACCGGAACCGAACCGCCGGCCTGGTCTACAGGAGGGTAGTTCCTTCCTGGACGTTGTCCCGAATACGGCCTATGGTACGAATGCCATACGTTGGGCCGATGAATTTTCGGCCTAAACTTCTTCACATTTTGGATGAAGTTTGAGTTCTCACCGTAGAACCTTGGTGCGAAGGTCCGTGGCGGCCATGCAACCGACTTTTTTTTTACAGGCCTTTCACAGGTATCCTCCAACTCCCTTATCCATTCTATATTGTTGTTGCACCGTACACATAGATTTTGCTGATCCTTCCATTCGTGGGGTATTTTAATCATTTCTAGAGTGCTTGGACGATGACATACCTATTCTGCATCTAGGACCAACTTGAACTTCGACAAGTTCATTTTTAGTAAGGTCCGGGTTGATCATGTTTAATTCCACTGGCTTTGGAAAAGAGTTGTCGTCCACTGCCATCTTTTTTTCGAACGTTATTTGTCCAGATTCTATGGCATCTTGCAAAACATTCCGAAAAACAAGACAACTATTAGTTGAATGAGACCACGCATTATACCACTTACAATATTTTTTACCACCGATTTGCTCGCCGCTTGGCAACGTGTGGCGATCGCTCAAACTAATCTGCTTGTCTTTATATAACTGATCGAATATGGTATCGACTTTTGTGATATCAAAAGAGAAGTTTCTACTCTTTTTATCGTTCTTTTCCTTGGCTTGGGGTTCGGCTCACGCCTTACAAACGTATGGCTTCCCTTTAACCAATTCGGCCAAACATAAGTCGGCCGATTCGATGTCCATTTCGCCTACTTCATAATCGATGTTCCTGTAATAAGTTCCTTTGCTGGAATTTTTCATTTGTTCCTCCTATCGTAGTAATCTTTCATTACGCACCACACTAGTGGTGAGCTGGGGGAGATCCCAAATTCACGATCCTGAAATTTCTTTTTCAGATCGAAATTGAGACAACTTTAGGCGATTCTCACAAATTCTTTTTCTGGCAAAGGCACGTAACATCGGCCTCGAGCTACTTTAAACCTTTGTAGGAACGTCTCAACCCATTCTCCTGGCAACTGTCTCAAATTTGCCAAATCGGCTAAGGCCATTTCATATTCGGCGTTGTAGAATTACGTATGGAACAGCTGTTCCATTTATTGCCAATTTTATGCTGAGTTGGGCGGCAGGCTGACATACCAGGAGAAAACTACTCCTGAAAGTGAGCCGTGAAATAACATCAACTTATGGAAATCAGTCGTTTCTCCACATTGAAGGGTAAATCGCCATATGTGTTCCATAGTGGAAACCTCATCAGATCCTGTAAACAAAGAAAAATCTGGTACTTTGTAATTCCTAGGCCACTGATACGCCACATCGATCCAATCTGGATATGGCTTCCGATACCTCGGCCTAATTGGCCGTACTCCCAGACCGAATTGATTTTGAAGGATCTCAGTCATCTGTTCTCTCAACATATCATTGCCATTGAATGTCATTGCTATGGGGGGCGGTTGTGGTCATCTCACAAGTGGGACATAGTCGTGATTCTGCCCCTTAGAAGCCTGGAAACCTTGGGGCAACACCACTTCATGTTGTGCCATATATGGCCCTTGGTGTAGGTTTGGCCCTAGCTGCGTGTCATTGTCCCCATGACTCATTCCCCCTCTGGAAGTCGTAGGGGCAGTGACCCCTTGCGGAGGGACATTGCTCGGACCAGCCTCTTGACTGCTTGGTGCAGGGGGAGGTGTAGTCCACGGTAGGGTTGTCCCCCCGTTTACACATTTTGCCATTAATTCATTCAATGAGCTTAAGTGTTTGGCCATGTTTTCATAATGTGAGTTACTAGTCGAAGTAAACTTATCTATGATATGAGCATTTTGAAGCCTAACCAGCTCGACAACATCCTGCGCGAATTCATTGAACAATGCGCGAACCGCATTAGGGCTGACTATTATACTAATGTAAAACATCACAAAAAATAAGGTATTTAGCGTCGAAAATAATCGACGTTGAAATAAGAAATTTTGACACCAAAGGTTATTAGTGTCGAATATTTTCGACGCTAATACGTGGACGACAAAAAGTATTAACGTCGAAATTATGTTTTCGATGCTAAAGTACAACATTATGCGTCAAAATATTTCGACGCTAAAAAATAGACCTTTAGCGTCGATAATAATTTTCAACACTAAAATAGTCTTCAGCGACAAAAATTTTCGACGCAAAAGACTTTTTTACTTAATTAAAAAACTAAAATATTTTATCTTTAGCGTCAAAATTTTCGAAGCTAAATGTATTTAAAAAAAAAAGAGTTTATTTTAGTAACTTTAGCGTTGAATTTAATTTCAACACTAAATGTCATACCTTTTGCGTCGAATTAAAATTTTCGACATTAAAGATATATTATCTGCGTCGAAATCCATTTCAACGCAATAGATCTACTCCTTTAGCGTCGAACATTAGTTTTCGAAGCTCAAATGTCTCTTGAGCGTCGAATGGTTTTTCGACGCTAAAGGTTTCGACTCTAAAAGTAACATTTCTTGCAGTGAAAGTTCATGGTAGAAAAATAAGTCGGTTCATTGTATTAGAAAGACCACATTTCTTATCAATATTCTATCATGTTGGAAATTATAAAAAGTAAGCAAATAAAAAAAAGTATATAACACAAGTAGTCATTATTATGTTTTTATTATCTAATTAGCCAAAAAAAATTGTTTGGACAAAATTACCTATGAAATCAACTTATAATAGCAAAGAACAATGATTGTGTGATGTGTGTGGTCGCACACCCATCACACCGTGCGATGGATCGTCGCACCGTCATTTTGATGTGCGAACAACTATGGTGTATGCCCACCTAATATTGATATTTTATCAAATATCTTGTTTATTATATTACTACCTACGATTTTTTTAATAAAATCTTACAGGTTTAATCCTCATAATTCTAATATACATTATCCAAGTGAATTTCTTTCTTCAATTTCATCTCTTGTTCAAGTGATTTTCAGGGAGAAGAAGATGGAGGGAAGAGGAAGTATGAGAAAGAACAAACTATAATGTTTGCATAAAGAGTGAAAGAAGAAAAGAGAGAAAAGATTATGATATTCTTATATCATAAGAATATTTTGATCTCTTTATAATATTATTTGCTAGAATAGATAAAAAAAAATATTATAATGACTATTGAAGAAAAAATTCCTAAAATTTACTCACTTTATATAATTTCCCAATTATTATTTGCTTCAACAATTGGTATCTAAGGGTGTGGAACTGGAGCCTCACTCACATTAGAAAAATGAACTAGGTTAACTTAATTTTGACTTGAGTGCACAAAACGTAAACATGGAATCATTATTTTTGTTATTATTATTCCCTAGTGAATTATCAATTATCATTTCATGGTGTGCCAAACGTCACTTTCTTGCATAAATGTACATCAAATTCGTATTTTTTTTCTATCGTTTTTTTTTTGGTCCATTAATGGGGTAGGTCCCCACCTCATTTAAGACATAGGGGCCAAACTCACCCCATTTGCTAAGGCTATTAAGACCTGCTCAACTCTAGATGTTCTTAGTGTGCTGCAGAAGTTGAACATCTGCACTGATGGGAGGGAGTTGGATCTAATTATGGCGACTTGTTGGGCTTTATGGCAAGCTTAACCCAAGCGAGATAGGCCGTGGAGAGTCTGTTTGCGAGCAGAAATTTTGAGCAAAGATTGTATGGAAGTGTGTGAACCAGTGGGGGTCATGGTGAGTGATGAGAAGAGTAATGAAGACGAAATTTGGGTAGCCCCGTCGAGAGAATGTGTAAAGCTAAACACGGATGCAGCTATTAATAGACAAAATCATTTAGGTGGACTGTGAGTCGTAATCAGGAACAGTGGTGGTGGGGTTGAGATAGTGGTAGTGAAGAGTATTAATTTTGAGGGCAATGTAGAAGATGCAGAGGCGGAAGCCATTAATTTCGGTTTACAGGTGGCGCAAGAAGCTGGTTTTGGGAAATTGATAGTCGAGTCAGATTGTCAACAGGCAGTAGATCTTATTAATAACAGGAATGGCTCAAGGAAAGAGATTTCCTGGATCATCAAGGACATCCAAGAGAAGTTAACAAGTTTTTTAAATACCTCGATTTGTTATACTTCTAGATTTTGTAATGGTTTTGCCCATGAAGTTGCAAAGATTGCCGTCAAGGCATCGTTTCCTGTTCAGTGGAATGATAACTTCCCTTCAAATATCAAGTCTATTATTGACTATTTTCAGTGAATTATTTTAGTTTCAAAAAAAGACATAGGGGACAAACTCATTATCTTGTTTTTTTCTTTGAATAAAATAAAATAAAATTACGCCCAAATATTTAAATTGCGACCCATTCATATATGAGATGATTAAATTTTATTTTACTCGAGTAGGATTAAAGATGATAATTTGAGTTATGATTTATTTATTCATTCAATTCGATTCGCTTTAAAGTAAATACGAGTTTGAAAAAATGAATTCATTTAATAAATGGGTCAATCCGATTCGATTCGTTTGTTAAACAAATCGAATACGAATTTAAGCTCATTGATTCGTTTATAATTCGTTTTATTATATTTTTTACTGGTTATTGTTATTTTTTAATTAAGATTCGAGAAATTATGGCTAATTACCATATAAAATTTAATATTATCGATATTTGGTAAGGTATTTTTAGTGAATATATTAATTACATATTTCATATGTATATATTTATGAATTTAAGTTATTGAATAATATCATGACTAAATGAATATTCTTATTTGATTCGTTTAATAAATGAATCGAATACGAATCTTGATATTAGAATTTGTTTAATAAACGAATTGAATACGAATCTATTATATTTTGATTCGATTCGTTTAGAATTCGATACAAATTCGATTTGTTGATTCGTTTTGCCACCCTAAATATGATGATATTCTTCAATGCACCCCGAGAATCTCTGACTATTCCTCCTCTTTGGAAGAACCTCAACATTTTATAAACATAAGTCTCCTATTTATCGTTAAATAACAATTTTGTTTTACAAACAAATATTTAGGAGTACTATAATATATTCACTTTGGATCCAAATATTTAAAAATGTGTCATCACAAGATTATAAGTACGAGATTATACAACATTAAAATAGTAATGACAGAAATATTTCTTCTACAAATTTTTTTTTTTTAATAACAAATTGATATATCAATAAACTATTAGTTTGATTAGAAAAATAGTATACTATTATAAAAAATTAAATATGTTGATGGTGTTTTCAGGCGCTACAGCATTTAAGACAGCACGACAAGGACAAAAGGGTAAGTTCGCTGTCTGGTTGAGATCATGAGGCCGACCCGACCAGTTCATGTGAAGACCGACCACTTTGGTTCATATGACCGAGCACTATAGATGTCGGCAGGAACGCTCTCAGCATAAAAGATTGTCATGGCCGACCTCATTAAGACCGACCAGGCAACCGACCGTGTTCAAAACAACAGCACCCCATTCTTATGGATAAGATAAGGAAGATATCCTACTTTCGCAAGGAGAGAGAGTCAGAATCCAAAAGGGAATACGGAAGAAGAAGGCAATACCGGATCAGGAAACCCTACAAGAAGAGAAGATTGAGTCCAAATAGGATTTCTTATACAAATAGGAGTCTGATTTCTGTATTATTATAAATAGAAGGGTAGAGCATGTGTAAAAGATCATCTAAAAATCATCACAAGAGTGAGAGATTAGAGTCATAGAGCTTTGATTTGTAAAAGCAAGGAAGAGACTCAAGGAGTGTATTTGAGTAATAAAAAGCAACACCTTGTTCTTGCCCGTGGACGTAGGTCGGATCCCAAAATCCACCGAACCACGTTAAATCACCTTGTCTGATTGGCGTATTTTCTTGTTTTCCGCTAAATTTGCCTTTGGTCCCCCATAACCAAACAAATTCACAGTTGGAGGAGGATTTCATTGGGAGTGATATTCCAATATTACCCCGAGACCAAAATCCACCGTCAACAGTTGGCGCCGTCTGTGGGGAACCTCACAAAAAGCAGTTCACGTGATAAGACAAATGGCGGAGGACGGAAATCACCAACCAGGAGGTCCGGCAATGGACTGGATGAAAAAAATGGAAGATGGCATGAGGTCTATGATGGATCGACTAGAAAGAATGGAATGAGCAAACAACGAGGAAACTGAAACCGAGACCGGACAAAAGAGGAAAGAGAGGGAGAGAGGGAAAAGAGTAGTAGATATAAGCGAAAACGAGGGACCTAGAAAGAGAGGACCCTATGGGATAAGATCTAAAGTGGTAGGAAGAGAGCCACGATCAGAAGACACATGGGAAGAAGAAGAGGAGGAACAATCACCCGACTCCTCCTCTGACAGATTTTACAGCTCCGAGAGGGAAGATAGAAAGTATAGCGAAGACGTACAGGAGACCCCCGGGCTCAAAGAACGCCACGCCCGGAACGACAGGCGAACAGAAGGACACAGAAGGCGACACAGGGGCACAACCCGTGAAATAAAGTCTTGGCTAAGAAAGGAGATGACCAGATGGGAAGAAGGCCTCAAGATCGGCGCGGGAGACACCCGAGGCGAGGAAGAGGGGTCTCCCCTTACGGAAGAGATAAAGTCAGCACAGTTCCCGAAGCGATTCAACATGCCGACCATGGCACCATACAAAGGCCACTCCGACCCAAAATCCCACATCGAAAACTTTGTCCTCCTGATGGAAGTACATGGAGTAACGGGCGACGCCATATGCAAAAGTTTTCCCCCTAACTCTGGCCGGACCGGCCATCCTATGGTACAGAAACCTAGCTCCGAGAAGCATCAACAGCTTCACACAACTAAAGAAGTCATTCATACGACACTTCAAAGGGGCTTGTGTTCCTAAGAAAACGATTGGAGAACTCAGGCTCATGAAGCAAGGAGACGATGAACCTCTGAAGATATTTATTGAAAGATACCATAATATGGTACTCGAGGTCGGAGGGTATGAATCCCCCGAGGCCCTGGAAAGTTTGAAAGGAGCCTTGAGGGTCGGAAGGCTATGGACCCATCTAAGGATCCAAGACACCCCGGACTACGCCACCGCTCTGGAGGTGGCCCGAAAATTCGTTTTGTTGGAGAACGAAGAGAAAGCATCCCGGAAAGGGAACACCATCAAAGAAAGAACCGCAAGGGAGGGTGCCCCCCGCCGGACAGAAAGAGAATCCAGAAGACCACCCCCGAAGCACAAAGAATTCAAACCACTGCACCGGGACAATCAAGAGAGGAGGGCACCGACCCAAGTAAACCATGTGGTAAGGGAAGATGCATACATTCCCCTGAAGAAACCACTGGGACAAATTGTCATGGAGATCCAGGGGAAAGGCCTCTTGGTGGAACCCGACCAAAGGAGATTCCCTCCGGACAAAAGGAACCTAAAGGCTTATTGTGTACACCACAACTCCAAAGGACATACAACAGACGGATGCAAAGATCTGCGAGAACAAATGGAAGATCTAGCACGGAACGGGTATCTAAACAAATACATTGACCACGAGGTCATGACCGCCAGACAAAGAGCACACGGTCGTCAAATCAATATCATCACAGGAGGAAGAACGCTGGCCGGAAACTCTAACCGGTCAAGGAAAGATTACAGCAGAACCCGAGGACCGGATATCTTAGAAACAGAACAGGGCAAAGGGCTACCAAGAGGCCGGTCAGTACCAATAATGTTCACCGAGGAGGATACCCGAGGAGTAAGTTTCCCTCATGACAATGCATTGATAATCAAGGCAGTCATCAGCGGGTCAGAAGTAGACAGAATCCTAGTGGACCCCGGGAGCGCAGTGGATATAATTTCCAGAGAAGCGCTGGACAACCTAGGAGTAGAATATGCAACCCTTACCAACGATAGCACCCCCTTATACGGTTTCAGATGAGCAGCCGTTATCCCACTGGGAAGAATACGGTTGGCAATAACTGTCGGGACGCATCCCCGGACCCGGACGATCGTGACAGACTTCACTGTGGTAGACTGCATGAGCAGTTACCAGGCCATCGTCGGACGACCCTTCATGATGAAAACGAAAGCTGCGATGTCCTGCTACCACCTAAAACTGAAATTCCCCACCCGGGAAGGGATTGGAATTGGGGCGGAAGCCAGAAAACAGCTCGCAGCTGCTTCGCAACTCTCTCACGAGAAACTCTATGCATCGCAGAAGACAGTCGAAAACGACAAAGGAACCAGGGAGAAGAAGAAGAAGACAGAGGCCCAAGCGTTTGGCCGAACAAAAGTGCTCGACTCACAACAGCGGAGGAAACCGAGGAGAGAGAACTTTACGGAACAGGCCCCGAGATTACAAAATGGGCGGTCGGTATCAAACAATGCCCACCAATGAACCAAATATAAAGTTTTTTCTCAAAGTATTACGCAGAAGAACTGTAAGGAGGACAATATGTCCCCAAATATGAATAAAACATTTTTTATCCGTTTTCTAAAAAAAAACAAAATTGAAAGACATATTCAAAGACAAGGGACATACTCAACGCCCACTACATAAAGACAGTCGGGCGCCAAGGCCCCTTGAACCATCAGCTCGAGACTGGATCTTATTCCGCCGGGGTCGTTCAGCTCGGGGTCAGGCACGTCCCACCGAGTCAGCCCTTCGGACTGGGGACGTAACATTCCCCCAGGTCCAAGTGCCTTTTTCTACTCGGGGTCGGGTATATCCCACCGAGTCAGCCCTTCGGACTGGGGACGTAACATTCCCCCAGGTCCAAGTGCCTTTTTCTACTCGGGGTCGGGTATATCCCACCGAGTCAGCCCTTCGGACTGAGGACGTAACATTCCCCCAGGTCCAAGTGCCTTTTTCTACTCGAGGTCGGGTATATCCCACCGAGTCAGCCCTTCGGACTGGGGACATAACATTCCCCCAGGTCCAAGTGCCTTTCTCAGCTCGGGGTCGGGTATATCCCACCGAGTCAGCCTTTCGGACTGGGGACGTAACATTCCCCCAGGTCCAAGTGCCTTTTTCAGCTCGGGGTCGGGTTATGTCCCACCGAGGCATGCTCCTTTGGACTGGGGAGGTAACATTCCCCCAAAGCCAAGTGTTTCATTCAGCTCGGGGTCCCCAGGGACATACTCGATGCATAGGATCCGTAAGAAGCATAGCACGGGGAGGGATGATACCCCTGTGGCGATTGCTTGCTCCAGTGTTACCGAACACTCTCTGATCCTCACTTACCCGATGTAATGGATCCGTGGGAAAGCATAGCACGGGGGATAGTGATGCCCCCGTGACGATTGCTAGCTCCAGTGATGCCGGGCCTAAGGAGGAATGTGCCCTTAGTATCCCGGACACTCTTTGATCCATTCATCACCTCAGATCCGCGAGAGATGCAGCACGGGGATGAGTGGTGCCCCTGTAGCGTGTGCCTACTCCAGCGTGGTAAGGAGGAGCCCTCATATGATACACAGGCTCCCCAGTGAACCGACGTGTAGAGGATGTGCCCTTACCAATCAAACGCTCTATTTGATCCGAATCCTGGTTCGCCGGGACGCTGAATTGAAAGATTCAGAATTGTGTTTTGGAGACCTCAGGCAGGACGCTGTTTTGAGGCATCCACGTTGTTATTCTTTTCTTTTTTTTTGAAAAAATATTTTCAAGGGATAGGTGCTAAGTCACCCTTTTTTTGATTTTATTTCCAGATACTTATTTTTATTTATTTTATTTTTTCGCCGGTCTGGCAGAAGGGACGCACATGCCGGATCAGGCAGGACTTCAAAAGGTTGATTCACTTCCCTTCTATACAAGTCCCAAAAGTTATTCGGCTCGAGGCTGGATTCGTTCCGCCGAGGCCACTTGGATTACCTGGCTCGGGGCTGGATTCGTTCCGCCGAGGTCAATTGGTTCATTTCAACTCGGGGTCGGGTTACGTCCCACCGAGTCGGTTTCTTCGGACTGGGGAGGTAACATTCCCCCAGGTCCAAGTCTCCCACACAGCTCAGGGTCGGGCGATGTCCCACCGAGTCTGCCCTTTGGACTGGGGACGTAACATTCCCCCAGGACCAAGTGATGCACTCAGCTCGGGGTCGGGTTACGTCCCACCGAGTCAAACTCTTTCGGTTTGGGGAGGTAACATGCCCCCAGAACCCAAGTCATTCACTCAGCTCGGGGTCGGGTTACGTCCCACCGAGTCAAACTCCTTCGATTTGGGGAGGAAACATTCCCCTAGAATCGAAGACCATTACCCAGCTCGGGGTCAGGTTAATACCCCTCCGGTTCATGATGACCTCTGAAGGATCTCATATTATTCGGACAACAAAGAAAAGAGGAGGAGAAACAAATAAAGACACAAATATACATATGTATATAAAATTATAATGTTGTTACACAAAAGTTAAAGTGTACATAGGGCCCCGGTAGGGTTACCCTTTTCATTCAGCCCGCGCAGGGGCAGGAATTTCTTCCTCTGATGGTTCAGGTGGCGGAAGAAGCGGCTCGGCATCGGGAGGAGGAACAGCTGCTTCATCCTCGGCTGCGCGACAGACCTCTACTTCAGGGGCGGGAGGAGGGATCTCAAGGCAGTCCTCGCTGGGGGCTGGAACATCAGATCGTCCTTCTTGGGAAACTCCAGAAGCCAGGATGACCGAAATTGGATCGGGATTCATAACCTCCCCGGCAGGTGGAGGGAGCCACTTCTGGAATTCCTCCTCGGAAATATCTTCCTTGCAATAACTGATGGCCGCACGGATGGGGTCCATGTTCAGACTCGGCAGCACCATCGGAATCAGCTCAGCACAGTCGCCAACCCCCTCCAGGCGGATAGCCTCATTCTCGGCCTCAAGCTCACTCTCCCTCTTCTCAAGCTCGATCTCTCTCTCCTCGAGATCAAACTCCCTCTCCTCAAGCTCGGTTTTCTTCCTTTCAAGACTATCTCGGGCCCGTGCAACCTCATCGTCTTTGTTCTTCAACTTGGCCTCAGCACTTGCTAACTTCCCCTTCAGAACGCCGATTTCAGATTGGGCAACCTTCAGGTCCTCCCTGGCATTATCAGCAAGTTTCCTTTCCAGCACAGCAGCTGCTTTGAGAGCCTTGTTCGTTTTGAAATTCTCAACAGCGGCCGCCTCGAGATTCTTGATCGCCTCCTCCCGGTCAGCCAGTTTTGCCTCCACTTCGGAAAGGCGACTTTGAAGCCTATGGGCCTGACCGCCCTCGGACAGCAGAGTCAGAAGAAGACCCTTGTTCTTGGCCATAAGGTAGTTGGCCTGCACACAAAAAGGGAGGAAGGAGTCAAATACAAGAAAATAGAGAACCAAGATCCAAAAAACCGAGAAGGGGAGTAAAAATACCTTCGCCATCTGAGAACTCATCTCAGCCACAACACCCTCGGGAGATACATCCTCGTACCTCGAGACCTCCCCCGGGGGAATCACCTCGGCCAATTCATTAAAAGCCGGCACTAAGTGAGAAGTAGCCTCCCGGATGCTTTCTCCCAAGTCATCCACCCCGAGGACCACAGGGCCCTTCCGTTTCCTGGAGGAACTTTCAGAGGACTTCTTCCCCCTACGAATGTCCTTCCTCTTGACTGGAGCAGCTCCCTCGTCTTCTCCCTCCTGGGCCAACTCGGTCTCCTCGGTCCCGAACTGACGCCTCCTCTTCCTAAGAGGTTTCGGCGGACTGGCAAGATGAGCAGATCCTGATGATTGCACGCCAGAAGGTGAGGACGGCCCCCGAACACTTTTTTGGACTTGTCCAGGAGATATATTCTCAGCGAGATCGGTCCGTGCCTGGGAAGTTCCAGCATGGCCGGCCTTCTTCACGGTACCGGCCAACTTCTCAAGAAACTTAGGCCTCTTCGACATGCCTACAAAAAAAGGAAAAGAGAGAAGGAGATCAAGGACCGAACATATAACGAAGATATCAAAACATGATGAAACAAACAAGGAAGACAGAACAAACAGCAAGACATCTACCTATCCGACCCGAGACATCCGTGGGGACAGCCTGAATAAGGCCAGACTCAACAAAAGCCGCATCATTTACCAGCTCCTCCAGTGGGCAGCATATTGACGAGCCCAAGACACCCGCCTCCGAACCTGACGAGAAACCTTGGGAGCATCTCGCCAACAAGCTGGGAGGAACCAGAAAAGTTAGAAACCTAAAGAGACTAAAGAACAGGAACAGAGAAAGAAAAAGGGACATTAGACTCCTAACCTCCAGCCCTGAAAATATCCGGCACCAAGGTCTCCCCTTCATCTGAAAACAGGGACCGTCCCCAATCCCCGGTAGCCCAAAACCAAAGATCCTTGAAGTTCTTATTTGAATCAGGGAGATTCTGGACGATGTTCATAGAGCTGCTGTAAGCAGAAAGATAGTACCAACCATGATGAGCTTTTGGGTTGGCCTTCAGACGATACACCCTCTTCACCTCTTCAAAAGAGGGCTCCCCGAGCCCTGCCCGATGCCAAGCTGCGTACAGCCCGGCCAAAATTCTCCAACTATTCAGACTCAGCTGACAAGGGGCGATTTCCATCTCAGCCAACATCCAAGTGAAATAAGGCTGGATCGGCAACCGTAGCCCGCACTCAAAGAAGATAGGAAGGAGTGCTACCGAGCCTTCGTCAGGCTGACTGGCACGATCCATCGGGCCTGGAACTTCAAGGGCGATGTCTATCGGAATATTATACCGCTGACGGAGAAGGGCGAGATCATCCTCGGTTATCTTGGAGGGACGGTTCATATCCAGAGCCGACGACCCAAGTTCACCAGGCTCTGGGTCCTTCCGAGGAACCCTCTGATGGTAGGAGTCATTTTCGATCTCAGAAGCAGTAGGGGTAGTGTCAAGGACTTCCACACTAGGTGCCCCTGAGCCCGAGGAGAGCTCTTCAGCGGGGGGAGTTGAAATCTTGGCAGGCCTTTCAGAGGGAGAACTATTGTCAGACATCCCTGACACCCAGAAAAAAAAAAAAAAAAAAGGGAGGAGAATCAGTCTATGAGGAGCTACCTACGGTGTCCATGCTAAACTAGATAGGGAATCTCTAAAAGTGCCCTAAAGCAAGACCCAGCAAAACCACAAGTCTCTCCTTAAAGTAAAATAAACAAACAGAGTCACAGCATAAAAAAGAGGAGAAGTCGTTCAGAGAACCTACTTGTTCTTCTCGGAAAAAGCAGGAGGTCGTGCAGTACGGTAATGCCCGCTCCTTATGCTCACAGCAGAGAACGAAGCCCGCAGTTGAAATCCGAGATGCAGATATGAGCAAATCAACCGAGATACTTGCAGAGAGGAAGGAGAAATTGCCGAAAAAGATGGAACAGTAGAAGCCTCCCCTTCTTATAGTCGTGACCAGGACGCTCGTGACCATTAGATCTAAAGGAAGAGCCCGGATGAACGCCAAGTGTCGGCCACAAAAGGGGCCTCCCAAGTTCAAACAGACGGCTGAGATCAGCCCACTGTGAAAACGCCTCTGCACGGTCGATTCGTCCCCTCTTTTGGCGGGAATCCGGCGGATGTTTGACAAGTGTCGAGCATTAGAAGAAACCCTAAAGTTGATTTGATAGGCACTTAAGAAGACATGACGGTTGTACGTCTCGAGGAAAGATGATTGGAACGGCAAGAAAATTCTTTTTTGCATCCTGGGACGACTACCAGCGAAGACAATCAGCACACCCTCTTCATATAGTTCCCGGCACCAACTCACATACTCGTTGGAACCGAGAACTAGGGGACAGATGTTGATGGTGTTTTCAGGCGCTACAGCATTTAAGACAGCACGACAAGGACAAAAGGGTAAGTTCGCTGTCTGGTTGAGATCATGAGGCCGACCCGACCAGTTCATGTGAAGACCGACCACTTTGGTTCATATGACCGAGCACTATAGATGTCGGCAGGAACGCTCTCAGCATAAAAGATTGTCATGGCCGACCTCATTAAGACCGACCAGGCAACCGACCGTGTTCAAAACAACAGCACCTCATTCTTATGGATAAGATAAGGAAGATATCCTACTTTCGCAAGGAGAGAGAGTCAGAATCCAAAAGGGAATACGGAAGAAGAAGGCAATACCGGATCAGGAAACCCTACAAGAAGAGAAGATTGAGTCCAAATAGGATTTCTTATACAAATAGGAGTCTGATTTCTGTATTATTATAAATAGAAGGGTAGAGCATGTGTAAAAGATCATCTAAAAATCATCACAAGAGTGAGATATTAGAGTCATAGAGCTTTGATTTGTAAAAGCAAGGAAGAGACTCAAGGAGTGTATTTGAGTAATAAAAAGCACCACCCTGTTCTTGCCCGTGGACGTAGGTCGGATCCCAAAATCCACCGAACCACGTTAAATCACCTTGTCTGATTGGCGTATTTTCTTGTTTTCCGCTAAATTTGCCTTTGGTCCCCCATAACCAAACAAATTCACAGTTGGAGGAGGATTTCCTTGGGAGTGATATTCCAATATTACCCCGAGACCAAAATCCACCGTCAACAAAATATAATAAGTATGGATGAGAATTAGGACGTCTCGATTTCAAAAATTAAATATAATATATCGAATCTCAATAAGTTTTTTGAATCGGAACGATTTTTGTCCAAAATCTTAAATCGAATAGTTTGAAATTTGAGATGATTTTTTCATCTCGAATTCAGGCCCGATTTTCATTCTAAATGAAAAATCATCACAAATTTCTTATCGAACGATATGAGATAAATTCGAAATGTCTCGATATTCAGGATTTTCTAACAACCCTAATACAGTAAAACCTCTATTAATTAAATATGTTGGGATTAGGGGTGTGCAAAATCGGTTTTGGTTCTGATTCCAAGTGGAACCGGAACCTATCTGGAAAAAATCTATTCCTAATTTTTTAGAACCTTAACATACCTAATTAATAGAGTACCCTATTTATCAGTTCCAGACCAATTTCGGGTTACCCTATTTTCCATTTTTTTTTTCAATAAATTTTTTTATTTCATTTTAAAAATAGCAGCTATTTTCCGAAAAATAGCAGCTATTTAAAAATAGCAGCTAATTTTTTTTTTAGAAAAATAGCAGCTATTTTCCGAAAAAGAAACTGTTGTTTTAGGCGAATCTCAATAAGCTATTTTCTCACCACACTAAAACTTAAAACCGGACCAAAAAAATCGATTCCTAATATTTTGGAACCGGAACTGACCATAAAGGAATATTTTTTGGTTTTGAAACCGAAAAATTAGTCCGGTTTCATGTGGTTCCGGGTAGAACCAGAATCGATGCTCACTCCTAGTTGGGACCATGAAATTTTATTAATTTAGAGAGATATTAATTAATCAATAAATTAATAATTTATCAATTTAAATAGTATTTTTTTTATTCACCTTGAGAACATGATTAATGATCTTAGTTACCGCAATAAAATAGATGTCAATCACATGTTGGATTACCCGATAAAAATGATGAATGTTAAGAGATCCAAAGCTTAGAAGAAATTATAATTAGTGTCATTGAAAATCCTGTTGAGGATGATTCAATATCTTTAGAACCAATCACGGGAAATGACGCACTGATAGCGGCAACAACTCTTCGTAATTTTTTGTTGTAGTTTGTAAAGACGACACCAGAATTTTTGAATGCAATGAGAAAAGTCAAGAAAAAATAAACAACAATAAATTCAAATTTTATTAAATTTTCATAATTATGTTTTAGAAAATTATTAATTTATGATATCGACAGGACTATAAATTTATATAATGGCATTTTTAAAAATTATTATCTTATTAATTTTATAAATTAGTCTAAATTGGGATATGAAAAAATATTATTTTAAATATATTATTAATTTATCGAATATTAATTACGAATGTTTAACGGTAATAAACACATAAAATAAGATCCATCGAAGTATTTGACTTCAAAAAACTTTTGGTAAAAAAAAAACACATATTTAATGTATAGCTCGAGGGGGGGGCGCAAGATAAACAATGTCATGATTACACCTAATTAATTACTAACTTTCCAACTAACTTAAGACCAACAAACTCAGCCGACAACTGTAAATGCCGTACATATAACCTTACCTAATCACCTTATTCATAATTAAAACCATTCCCCTTAAGCCAAGATTGCCGTTTCTATATCTCCACGCGCGACAAGAAACGTGTAAGACACGCACACTTTAACGTATGGGAGGTTTCCCACCGTTGCTCGCCCAGTAGTAGCTTTGTTAGTCTTATCCACTTCGCCTGGCCTGTGATGTCACCTACTACTATTTCCTCTATATTCAGTTGTACGTTCCGACTGAAACTTTGTTCTTGTTAGAAAATTAAGCTAAATAAATTGTTTATTTTTTTATTTTATTTTATTTTATTTTTTTGTTGCTGCTGAGCAATGTTCTTGTGAAATTTATCAAATAATATAATATAAATTTTTAATACTAAGAAAGAAAAGAGTTTCAGTCGAAACGTAAAACTAATAAAGTTATAATATATTATCGGATTTTATTATGTTGGGTTTCATTTTCTAAAAAAATGTAATATTAATGAAAGATTATCAATTTTCCACTTATTCTGAAATTGTTATAATACTTTTTAAATCTTAAATTTTCATTTAACATTATAAAAATATATATATATATAATTTTTCACTTAAAATTGTAAAATTATATAATTAAAATTGATATATTTTTAAAATTTTGATTAGAAAAATAATAAAATAAAAAATTTAATAATAATATCGGGCTTTTGTTATCTTAGAGTGAAACCAGATAATTTCTTAAATTTAATTTGCCAAATATTGAAGATATGTAAAATTTGAGCACAAAAAATGAGAGGGAAAAAATAAAATAAAATACAATGTGATAATTCCATTGAAAGGTCCATTGGAATGTATGCATAATCTTGTATTGGTTTAGCCAAAAGTACAACTACCACAAGGCACGGACACCAAATTCATATTGTATTCCAGTTAAAGAAACTTTTCAAATCCTATATGTTTTAAACTCGTGTCTCGCTCGCTCGCTCGCTCACACCCTTTTCAAATTCCTCATTCATTTATTTATTTATTTATTTATATATATTATTATTATATATAATATAGCAACCCAACAAATTCAGTACAGCCTTCTGGTAGCGGCAACCTTCGAATACCGGTCACACATGGCAATCGCCGACCGGCAAAGGTCGAACTTTGACAAGAACCTCTTTCGCCTCTGTCCGTTTTGGCAAACCTCAACACCTTCCTCTTCTTCCTCGTCCACACAAAATCTTAACACCAGTAACCGACACGCGGACCTTCCCAATTCTAGGCCCTCCAAAACGGTGTCGTCCGTCGCCAGATCGCTTCTCCCACCCCGACGTCGTCTACGCCTCGATCCTTCAAATAACCTCTACTTCCCCTGTACGTCACCGTTTCCTTTTGTCAACGTTGACCTTTTTTTCTTTTATAATTTTCAATTGTTAGTAATTAGCATTGCAGAAGTATTTTTGTACGTTTTTTTTTTTGTCCTTGAGTTCTTTTGCAAACAGAGCTTTCGTTTTGGTTGTTTTGCAGATGAGCCTGGAAAGCAAGTTAGAAGCGCGATAAGGTTAAAGAATACAAGCAAGTCCCACGTGGCATTTAAGGTGAGTTGACTCTCTCTCTCTCGCTCTCTTTTTTTTTTTTTTTTTTTTTTTTTTTACTTTATATAAAAACTTGAAAGACTTTTACATTATTAGCTGCAATTATTTTATGTATATTTGTTTGATTTAATGATGATTTTTGTGTGGTCCCATTTAAGTGTTTTGTTTTTTTTGATGGTTTTTAGTTTCAAACGACTGCGCCGAAGAGCTGTTACATGCGGCCTCCTGGCGGCATTCTTGCTCCTGGTGAAAGCATCATAGCTACTGGTAATGAATTTGTTATTGAACTCCTCTTTTACTTTTTTTAATTTGTTTGGTTTTATGTGGGTTTTTTCAATTAGTAATTTAATGTCTTTTTGACAAAAGTATTAAACTAAGGGCGTGTTTGTAACTATCTTGTTTGTGCTTCAAAACAACTCATTAGTTTTGGTAAACGACCACTTTTATCTGTTAGCTATTATTTACCAACCATCCACCACTAATTTTGCCAGTTAATGATCCTATTCTACAACAGTTGTGGATTAAAAGCTACAGCAATTCAATCTCGAACATATCCAATGTATGAAGCACTAAAAAAGTTCTCTAAAATTCACTTTTAATGCTGCCGAACTCTCTGAAATTGTTTTAAGTTTCATTATCCCTGCATAAGGAGGCAATACACTTGAGTGCTTGTTTAATCGTTTAGATCGGCTGCTCATGTGCTTTTTGTTGGTGTCTACAATTTTTTGGTTTTTGGGATTTACTTTAGTTTTGTGTATGATGGTGTGTATAGTGTTCAAGTTTGTAGAGCAACCAGAGAACAATGAAAAACAACAATTGGATCAGAAGAGTAAAGATAAGTTTAAGATCATGAGTCTGAAAGTTAAAGGTGGTGGGATAGACTATTTGCCTGAGCTGGTAAGTCATACGGGTCTCTTTGCAATAGTGATGCTTTTTCTTTATTTTGACGTTTATAATTTTTTTTTGATAATGATGACTATGTATTCATTTCAAAGTGGTCACCGTATTTTATTCCTAAAATGGTTCAAGATACCATAAAGGAATATATAAAATGGCATATGAACTTTTTATGTGATTGTATGTTTTGGTTTTAGATCCATGCAATCCCTCATGAGTAACCAGGTGAGGAATTGTGATATTCTTTAATGAGGGATTGAGTGGGAGCATATAGATATTGAAATTTTAATGTGGAGCTCTACTATGTTGATGGGTTTACCTAATATTCCTTTATGCATATTCTGTATATGTGCAATGTATTTGTAAATGACATTGCATTCTTATTCTCTGTCACGTGTTAGATCAACTTGATTATATGCTTAATATTGTGCACTTTGTTGGCTATGCTTGTGGTACTGGTACTATCGATGTTATATTCTTCTAGTGTATTTCTGAAAGTTAACACAAGTTTTTTATTTAATATTTTCTCTTGCAGTTTGATGAACAAAGGGATCAGGTAACAGTTGAAAGAATTTTGCGGGTAATATTTCTCAGTGCTGAGCGTCCTAGTCCTGTAAGTATAACTTTGTGCATATCTAAATTCATTGACAATTTAGGCAATAAATGATAGTTAATGACATTATGATTCTATGGTTTAAGGCGTTGGAGAAATTGAAGCGTCAATTAGCTGAGGCTGAGGCTGCTCTTGAAGCACGCAAAAGGCCTCCACCAGACACGGGCCCCCGGGTTGTTGGGGAAGGTCTTGTAATTGATGAATGGGTACTAATATTTTATCTGTATCAATAAATGTTAAATGTTTTAAATTTTCTTTTATTTTTCACTTAACATAACATTTCTTTTATTGTCTTTATATTTCCAGAAAGAGCGTAGAGAGAAATACCTGGCCCGACAACAGGTTGAAGCAGTTGACTCGGTGTAAAGCGTTTTCTTGTCCTGCTGCTGAAATAGATTTACCTGCCCAGATGGGAATGGTGTTCATTTTAACACCTGAATATTGGGTTTTTTTTTGGTGAGACAAGGGTGGAGGTATGAGTCGGCAGTTCATTACTTTTATTTTTTCAGATGAAAAGCAGGGAGTTGTGTTCCAGATACCCGGATGAGCCCTTGGTGTTTGTAGACTGCTATGATAATATTTTAATGTAACATGTATTGGCTCATTATATATACCTCTGGTGCTAGGGTGCTCACAATCCTATCATCATATAATTGCTTTCCTATCCATATTCAGCTGTAAATAATTTTTTTTTTTTCCAAATGAATCAAGAAACTAATGCAGGCTAACCAACTTCTGCGCTAAGGAACCTCTTATAAAGACCAATAATTGCCCCAGCCTTCTTCATTATCATAGTTCTGCTACCTATGATATGATGTATTTCTAATTGGATGCTACTGCTGTGTCATTGCTTCATAATATTTGCCAACTGCCTGCATAATTTGATTGTATTGTCTATTTCATAGTTTTTAGAACAAAGTGTGAGCTCAATAAGTCGAAACAAAAAAGCTATGACAGCTGCAATCTGGCAAATAAACAAAGGCTAATATTTTCACAATGGTAGAAAAGTTTGTGGGGGGATATGAGTGACCCTTCAAGGTAAACTTTACCCATCAAGTCAAGAAAGTGTACTGGGTAACAGCTATTTTTGGGAAGATGCTCAAGGGATTGATTAGTGACCCAAAAGGATAAGCCACTTAGGGCCAATATTAGTGTCTGAATTTAGTTTAGTGAAGTAAGTTCTGGTTTTGTTACTACTAGGCAGTGGACACGATGAGAATGACCCATGACAGGATTTCTGTGGGTTGACGCACCAGGCAAGTAGGCTTTTGTGGGGCCTATAAGTTTAGTAGGTCCCATTTTAAAAATTATTGTGGGATTTATAGGTCCGTATTCACGGGTTGGGTTGGGTTGGGTCGGGTCGAATTCTTTTTATTTTTTATTTTTATATTTTATGAAATTCGATCGGGTCGTGTCATGTGGGTCGACGAACTCGAATCCGAAATTTGAGATTGCAAACTTGACTAAATTTGGTCGGATAAAAAAAAATAATTTTTTTTTATGTATTAATTATTTGAGAGATAAATATTAGCTATTTTATGTCCTGAAATTTATTATATATATAAAATTTCAAGACAATAAAAATAATAAACAACTGAAATAATAGTAAAAATTTTAGAAAATTTAATTGAAAAAAAAATAAAAATATATTATATCGAGTCGGGTTAACCTGAAAACACATTTTTTAGTTGAAACCCGAGCGGGTCGGGTTGGGTTGAATGCGGGTTGTCCCGAAAATGTGAACACCCCTATGATCCACATATTTTATCATTTGGCAGAACATAATTAAGCTGGCACACCAATTTAACAAGCTGAATTGCCCGCAAATGTTTTTATCGACAGGATGAGTAATTTGAGAAAAAAGCAAGGACTTAAATGATGACAAAATGGGATAGGAGTATTATAGAGTCCATGTACACTGTATTGAATATATTCTATTTTCAAGTGTAACTGAGATGTGATCCTGAAGAGATAAATGTGCCCACTAAATGATGGTCACTGTCTTTCTCCATAAGGGGCTGCTGGTTTTTGCCATTTGTTTCCATATTCAGTGCATATCAATTTGCATTCCTTATCTCTATTTATATGTGCTTCATTTTCCCTCTATACAAATGAATTGATAAGAGTTCTCTTTTACAGTTTTTTTTTTTTTTTTTTGTTTTCTTGAAGTTGAATATGGGGCTAAAAAACAAGGCTTGTGTTCTTATTACAGTGGGAGCTGCTTTAGGACTTAGAGATCATGTCATCAAATCCAATTCATTTGCTCTTAAGCCAGAATTGACTACAATTGTTTCTTCCATGGTGCAAGCAAAACTCAATCTAGTTGAAGGATCAAAGAAGCTTCACATGACTGGAAACCAGAAGCATCGAGCAGCAGAGGAATCCTTGAGAATGGTAGTCTATTTGAGCAACTGGGGACCCAATTGAGCTGTTTGTACAAATCTTCTCTCTTTATTCGATCGAAGTTTCTGTTGAGGTGCCTGAAATTCTCATGAAACTAAGCCTAAGAAGATTGAAGACGCGATTGTATTTGCAGAAATTAGCAGTGATATATTTTCAGTAACAGAAATACTAAGTACTCAAATTTCAAATTCAATCGAAATTCATATCATCAATGCAAATGTCTTTTGTTATGTATATCCTACATATAGCAGCAGTGTAACAAGCAATAAATGAAAAATAGAACTTATAATGAGAGTATGATTTGTACAAAAAGACCTAAAAACAGAACATATCATGTACAGAATGGTCTGAAATCAATAGCTAGAATACAATATCATCAATTTATCTTTTAAATATTATCTGGTAACTGAAAGCTCTGTGAACCAAAAATGTGAAGAGAATTGTTCTGAACAAAGACAGAAACACCACATTTGCTGCTATTGAAGCCTTCCCACAAGGGAAAAGTGACAGTTCCTGATACATTCTTCTTGGCCGAGATATCTTTGACAGTGCAGAGCTTTTCGAGCTTACGAACCACGTAGTCATTGGACAGGACACGCCCTTTGTTCTCTCCTTCCGGGCAGTTATTGACCAATCCACACTCGTATAGAGCCACCATGATGTTGACACCTTCATTATCAACCTTGGACCTCAAACTTCCTGTTAAAGAGACTTGCAGTGATTCTGATGTTGGCCTTTCAAATGTAGCCTGCATTTTCATTTAGATTATTCATTAGAATCACTTATAGTTTAGTGTTTGTTGAATGTTTCTTTGCAAAATTTAAGACTCATCAGGTACAAAATTTTATGTTAGAAGCTTATGATTCATGGCTTCCACCAATTCAGACACTTCTCTAACCAAATCAACAAGAATGGCCAACAAACTAAGTAGTGAAATTGGTGGGACTAAGACTAGCTTTATATCAAAAATATCCTAATGCCACATGACCATGATTTGTATATATATTATTTTGAGAGGTAATGCACAAGCCAAAGCAACCAACAAAAAGGAAGGAATAATACTAACATGGAAGAGAGGAGCAGGGAACCTAGGGGCATCAGAAATTGCAGACAAGATACCATCCTCATCATTCCCCTGACACTGAACCTTGCCTTGAACCACAAGCTGCGGCGTAAACATAGTATCCAGATTCAAAGCCTCCACATAAGCCTTCTGACGAACTGTCCACTGGCTCGATCCGTACGGATCTTTCCATCCCATGTAATCCCAATAGTCTACATGATAAGCCAACACAATGACGGCCACATCAACCTCAAAGTCACCTCTCCCCAGCCTCGACACAAGTATTTCAGCCTCAGGCGACGTCGTACAACCCTGAGAAGAAAATAGCTCCACCAATATCGAACCCCCGCCGCATACTGCCTCCTCAGCTGTCACGTGCTTCTCATGTGCATGTGTTTCTTTTGTGCCTCCTCCTGATGATGAACTCGTGCAGCCCTTGCCAAAACATGCAAAGACACGACTCCCCATTTTTGCGTCAGTCTCCGGAGGTGATGGTGATGATGATCAGATCACAATCAGAGATGCATGCATGTATATGTTATTTGTTAATATATATGCGATATATGTAGGCGTAAATATGCGTGTTTACGACAGAGAGAGGTGGAGAAAGGAATATGAAGAAATGATTATTTTTTTTTTTTAAAGTGAAAAATGGGGATTAATAAGTAAGTGGTGAAGAGAGAAAGGTGGCAAAGGAGGGTTTTGACTTTTGAATCGCTCTTTCTTCGTATATATTTGTTTATGGCTCTGTTTTTAGGGTTTAGTTTTGCTTGTGACAAAGAAAGGTGGGTGGGGAAGATTTGTAGATACTCCACAAATATTTGAAAAAGTTTTGTTACTGTTTTTCTCATTTGTCTTTAAATTTTTTTACTATATATTCAACCGTCAGTGGCGGAGCCAGGGATTCAACACATGAGGGATTAAGTTAAAAAGTTCAACAAAAAAAGTACCAAAATTTTGAACTTCATTGATATATTTTCATTCAATACATTTACAATTGTCCTCGACGAGCTTTCATATGTTGAAAATGTTGGATAATTACTTTATTATCACTATTACAAAAAATATCTTTTTCGATGTATACTACTAGACTATCATTCAACCATTGATCTCCCATCCAATTTCGCAATCGATTTTTCACAAAATGCATAGTTGAAAATGGTTGTGGCAACCGGTAATATCAATACTAATGTCACAAATAAATAAACTAATGGAAACACTTTATCTTTTTCCAGTTTCAACCATTCTTCTTGCAAGCTCACCAATCCCTTTCAATCTTGAAAAATCATTATCAGAACCAACATCCATAATATAAACTTCAAGCTAAATTTCAAGTGTCATGAGATCCATTGAAGAAAAATCATTTGGATAAAATTCAGCTGAAGATTTCTAGGAGCATTTTCAAAAGTAATAGCATTAATGTCCTCATTATGGTTAGCAATGAAATGTAGAAGCTCAAGAAAGTTACCTCGATTATTTGAATCTTTAGACTCATCATGCCCACGAAATGCAAGCCCTTATTTTAACAGAAATCTAACACAATCATTAGTAGCATTCAAATGGGCCCGATATTCATTTCGAGTTTTTTCTGAATGTCTTGAGAAAGCTATTTCAATATGCTGCTTCTGATTCATCAACGCTTTACAATCCTGTCTAGCTTTATTATGAGCACTATTGATATCTCCCTCATGTTCAATAAAATTTTCTTTTTTCTTCCAATTCTTAAATCTTTGACCAACAAATATATCACCACCACTTTGTTTACCATTCTATTCTTTAAGAAGATAACAAAAAGACAAAATGAAGCATTTTTTTCTATGCTATATTCCAACCAAGAGCCAAAATTTTCAAACCAAGTTGAGACAAACCGCCGTTTTTTATTTCCAAAATTTGATAATTTAAAGTTGTGATTTTTAGGTTGAACAGGACCCTTTTGTAAGTACGCTCTTCGAACTTCATCTCAGATATTATGACTATAATAAGAGATTCGAGGTCTTAATCCAGGATCTGTAGGAAGATCTTGTAAATTAATTTCTACATTTTCACTTGAACAATACTTAGTTTTCTTCGGAGAAGATTGTAATGTTGATTTTATTTTAAAATATTTATCCATAACTATAAACTATATCAAATAAACAAAAGAATAATTTAGTTTCTTATAAGAAAAACTATTGAAAAACATAAAGGAATCAACAATTAACAATCATAAAAAAGAATAACAACAATACAACATCAGTCCCCAAAACCAACAAGACTGCAAGACACACACATCTGACAGCTGAACATCAACCTAGATAGCAATTAGCAAAGCAAGTGTAGCAGTAAGCTGTAACTGTAAGCAGCTGAATCTCAAACAGCATAAATGCATAATGGAAACCCAATTTCGTATTAGCAATAACAACACATAGTTAATCCAAAACCCTAACTCCCTAAGCTACCCTACCCATGCTATCAAATTAACAAATGTACAAAATAAACACAACCCATTAACGATTAACCCATTTTAAGCATCAAATTGAAAACACAAAAAAAAAAATAATAATAAAAATATTTGCTAATTTGCATAAAATTTCCAATCGAAAATGGGTTTTATTAGGGTTTAAGTCTGTCTGTGATACTGATTGTAGTAATGAGATTAATAAAAAAAAAAAAAAGATATATGCTTCAACTTTCTTCTTCAGTCACGCTTGCTGTGAAGATGAAGGGAAAAAATAACAGGGGCTGCCAGGCTGGTAGATTTCAACTTTGAAAAAATAACAAATTTTTTTATGTTTGTTAAATTTTTTTGGGCCCACCTGCTGGGCCCAACATGCCACCGCCCCTGACAACCGTGATCACCAATACAACAACTTAATAATATATTACTATCGTATTAAAATAGTAAAAAATAATAAATAAATGATAGTTTTATTTGACATAATTATAACATGATATAATTATTTGTTCATAATACCATGTCATCCATACAATGATGCTATTAAAAAATTACTCTAAATATTTATTTATGTTGTGATTCACTGATCACTTTAGAGAAGATTTGAGGAAAAACCGAATTGTATTTATTACTATAAGAATAAATACTACAAGTTTACAACTAGAAACTTAACAAAAAACCTCACACTCTCTCAAGCTCTCTACTTGGAGCTTACACACTTTGGGATGCTTACAATGGTGATTTTGGGTTCCTTATATAGTGCTCAAACCGCGTGAACAGTGCCACGCGGTTTGAGCAAGCTGGCAACACACACACACAGCTTGCTCTTGGTTGCACACACACACAGCTGTTCTTCACAACTACACACGTTTTGCATGGCTGTTTTCAACAGCCATGCAAAGCTGTCTTCAACAAATCTCCCCCTCGGTGAAGATTTCCCAAAATCTGAGCCGACCATCAATCATCCGAACCGGATCCTCAAAAAAAGGATCCTCCCCTGGCTGCATCTGTATGATTGTCTACGTACCCTGAGTTGGGATCAAGCCAATCGTAGTTCTCTGTATCTGAAACAATCGTTATCTGACAGCTATCCCGGTTATGTCTCTGCACAACTCTAGCTTGTCTCGGGTAACCACCGTTCCTTAGTTGACATGTCGGCTGTGTCTCTGCACAACATACTTCACTGCATCTCTATACAGTATTCTCATACTATGTCTCTGCATAATACAATCCACTGTGTCTCTGCACAGTAATCTTCTGTTGTGTCTCTGCACAGTTTTGCTGTCATATTTCTTCACCCATTTGTTCCTCAGTGCCTTATTGCCTTTGGGAAACTCTCTGGCTCCCCCACATCAGTAAGCAGAATATATTCGGATCCCGGATATCTGATTGATGGAATCCTACCTCGTTCAAATCTTCTTGTCTGAGGTCTACTGATTTCTGGAGGTCTGTCATCATCCATCTCTGTGAATGATCTTGCAGCTTCTAGTGGAATGGGTTGCGGCTCCCCCTACTCAACACTTTCTTCTGTAATCTCCGATGGAACGGGCTGTGTCTCCCCTTGCTCAACATCTCTATCTGCCTTCTCTGGTTCTGCTTCTGGAATTTCCTCGTGCACCCTATCTGTGGCTAATTGCGCTGGTGCTGGGTCTGGTTTTCTGTTGGCACTAGAATTGGAAGACATTCTGGGCATTTCAATGTCTTCAATTGTTCGGTCTTCAAGAAACTATACTTCCTGGCTTCTGATGACCATCTTTTCCTTTGGATCCCATAGTCTGTATCCAAATTCTTCATCTCCATGGCCTAGGAATATACATGGAGTTGTCCTTGCATCGAGCTTCTCCCTGAGCTCATTGGATACATGTACAACGGCTAAACAACCGAATACTCTAGGGTGAGTGTATGAGGGATTCTTACCAGACCACACTTTCTCCGGAATCTCCAAGTTCAACGGTTCAGTTGGTGATCTGTTGATCAGGTAACAGGCAGCACGAACAGCTTCTCCCCAGAATGGCTTTGGCAGCTTAGCCATACTGATCATTCCTCTGACTTTCTCCATAATGGTGCAGTTCAATCTCGCAACGACACCATTATGTTGTGGTGTGTGTGGAACAGTTCTCTCATGTCGAATCCCGTGTCTCCAGCAGTAGGCTTCGAACTCCCTGGAACTGTACTCGTTTCCATCGTCTGTGCGAAGGCACTTCAGCTTCTTCCCTGTTTCATGCTCTACCATGGCGTGGAACAGCTTGAACTGATCTAAGACCTGATCCTTCATCTTGAGGAAATACACCCAGATTTTTCGTGAAGCATCATCGATGAAAGTCAGAAAATACTTGTTACCGGCCAATGAATCAACCTCCAAGGGACCACAAACATCAGAGTGCACCAGACTGAGCAACTCTGATCTTCTCTCTGAAGAGAAATCAAATGAGACTATGCGTTGCTTACCAATCAAGTAGTGGTTGCAAGGACCTCGTGCAGCATCATTGGTAAGCTCTTTCTTGTTCAGGGTAGACAATCATCTCCCACTCATGTGTCTGAGTCTCTGGTTCCACAGATTTTGAGAAGCCTCTTTTTCAGCTACATTGAGGCTGTCTGCATAAATCTTCACATGAGTCTTATATAGTGCGCCGCAAGCATGTCCTCGGGAGACAACCATGACACCTTTCGTCATTCTCCATGTGCCATTTCTGAAGTGATTTTCATAGCCCTGTTTGTCAAGAGCTATCCCCGAGAGTACATTCAGCCGAAGTTCTGGAACATGTAGGACATCCTTCAAGGTCAATGTACACCCGACATTTGTCCGCAACTGAATATCACCCATTCCTACTATCCTAGAGGAACTGATATTTCCCATCTTCATTGCTCCAAAGTCTCCCGCTTTGTAGGTTGTGAAGTAATCTCTGTGAGAAGTGACGTGGTAGGATGCTACAGTATCTACCACCCACTCAACATCTTGGGTTGCGTTATGAAGGCATGTCTCTTCCTGTATGGAGCATATTGCTACATCTGCTTGGACAGCGACCAATGTCTCTCCTTCTTCATTCTTCGGCTGGTGATTGCCTTCGCTTTGCTCTCGTTGCAGTTTTCGGCAATTCTTCTTTAGGTGGCCTACAATGCCACAATGGTAGCACTTATAGGTAGGCTTCCTTCCATCTGAGGATCTACCACTGGTTGTGCTTCTGCCTCTCTCTCCGTCTCTTCCTTGATGTCTTCCTCGAGTCTCTGTGACGAAGGCTTCTGTCTGTTCTGAGCCAACATCTTTTTCTCCTGGACTCCTCATTCGACAGGGCATCTTTTACCATAGGCATGGTAACTTTACCTCCTGGAGCGGAATTGATGAGAGTAACCACCAATGTCTCCCAGCTATCAGGAAGGGAACTGAGTAGTAAGAGGGCTTGTACTTCATCTCCCAGGTGCATGTCTACTGCAGACAACTGGTTCACCAGGCTTTGGAACTCGTTGGTATGTTCCGCAACGGAAGTTCCACTCCGTAGCTTCAGGTTCACCAAACGCCTCATTAACAGGGCTTTATTCCGAGCTGTCTTGGCCTGAAACATGTCTTCCAACTTTATCCACATCCCGTAAGCATCTGAATCCTGTGCTACGTGGTGGAAGACACTGTGACCGATCAACTGCCTTATCTGACCCAAAGTTCTGTTGTTGAGTTTATTCCAGTCATACTCCTTAACAGATTCTGGTTTCACTCCCTTCAACTCGATGACATCAAACAAATCTCTGCAATGCAAAAAAATCTATCATCCGAGGTCTCCAGATGGAGTAATTAGTTGCAGCCAGTTTAATCATTGCACCAGAATGGGTATCTTCCATTTCCATTTTAAGTTTTAAAGTTTAAAATGAAAATATACTAAAATCGGGGCTGAATTTCACAAATCCGAGGTCACCGTTGCGTCCGGAACGGTCGAAAATGGTGGAATAGACACTTCGTTGGTCTAAATCCGGCACAGTGACTGATTTGTAAATTCCTAAAAGTTATGGGGCCAAACTATAAATTTCAAAAACTTCAGGGGGCAATGAAATTTACCAGGCTGCTGACGTGGCGCTGACGTGGCAGTACTGACGTGGCAAAATGGGATCGGTCTGCTGACGTGGCGGACACGTGGCGGCTGACGTGTCGGCTGACTGGTCGATGATGTGGCGCTGACTGGGCGCTGACTGTGCGCTGACGTGGCGGCTGACGTGTGTCGTCTTCAACCTGGGGAGCGCGTGCAGCGCGTGGTGCGACTGGCGGCGTGTGGGATGTGTTCTGTAAGGCGCGTGCGGTGGCTGTGGACGTCGGTTCGATCGCCGGAAAATACCACCGTGCTCGTCTCGACGTGAACTAGTTGTTGGTTCCCTCAAAAGGAATTTTTGACAACTTTTCCGGAACTCGAATTTTCCGAACCAAACTCCGTTCTTCGGTTTTTCGATCCCAATGAAGAATCAAAGCTTCTGATACCACTTGTTGTGATTCACCGATCACTTTAGAGAAGATTTGAGGAAAAACCGAATTGTATTTATTACTACAAGAATAAATACTACAAGTTTACAACTAGAAACTTAACAAAAAACCTCACACTCTCTCAAGCTCTCTACTTGGAGCTTACACACTTTGGGATGCTTACAATGGTGATTTTGGGTTCCTTATATAGTGCTCAAACCGCGTGAACAGTGCCACACGGTTTGAGCAAGCTGGCAACACACACACACAGCTTGCTCTTGGTTGCACACACACAGCTGTTCTTCACAGCTACACATGTTTTGCATGGCTGTTGTTCAACAAATTGATCTCATTTATTACTCTAAATATTTATTTATTTGTCGATTACATTTCACCCGCCAATATATGGAAAGATCTCATTGAAACACCACAAAGCTCGAGCCACATGTCTGATTATAAAATGGGACCATCCATATTATTATATATACACACAAAAACTCATGGTAAATTTTCCTGATGCGGGTAGCTCTAAATCCATGGCAGTCAATTGATCAATTCAACCAAAAGGGCCCTTAATTTACTTGTCTCTTAATAATTGATCAAATATTCAATACAAATTCAAACTAAGTATTGGATTCTAATTCCCTCAAATCTAATGAAAATCAAATTCGCTAGGGGCATGATGCCACAGCATCTGTTGTTGTTGGCCACAAACGCAGAATCATATGCGTGTTTTATTGACCTACTACCACCACCACCACCACCACCAAGCCTTTATTCTCCAAGCAACTCAATATAATATAATATAATCTTCACCATCCAGCTTCATATAAATTTCAGCCAATATTATTTTGCAGTCCTGCTTCTGTTCTGTTACTTACTGCCCTCCAATCCATGTTAGAAGGCAAAGCAGTCATTGGTGAGACAGACATGCTTCAAGCCATGCAGCAAGATGCACTTCACTTGGCTGCAAAATCACTCGATTTCTTCGATGTCACTGACCTCACTCAAATAGCACGTTTCATTAAAAAGGTACTATATATTTTTTGCAAGTGAACTTGTAAAATTTTGCCCAATCGAAACTCTGTACTGTTTGATGCAGGAATTTGATAGGGCTTATGGGGGTGGATGGCAATGCATTGTGGGGACTGATTTTGGTTCATTTCTGACACATTGTTTTGGGAATTTCATTTATTTTAGTGTTGGTAGCCTTGCGATTTTGCTCTTCAGATGCTCTGCTACTCCGGAGAGTACTATTGATGATGATGAGACAAATCAGTTTGCTGAATTAGCTATACATACAGTGGAAGCTTAATTCATTTTTATCATCTTTCATTGCTGCTCGCTCTTGTATTATGTCTTGTTGTGATAAAACACACACAATAAAGGTGAATTGAGAGAAAACTCTTCTTTATTTCTCACTAAACAAAGAATTACAAAACTTACAAATCCAAGCTTCACAAAAAACTATGAAACATTTTACTCTCTATTATACACTCACTTATGAGTTCTGGGATTTCTGGGATGCTTAACAATGGTCTGGGGGCTCCTTTTTATAGTGTCCAAGACGCGTGAACAGTGTCACACATCTTGGAAACGTTTTGCCAACTTTCATTTGGCAACTTGAAGCTGTCTTCATCATGCTTTCGGTGGAAAGCCTTCCAGCTGCATTTGGTGCAGCTGTATGCATGTTCTGCATGCATGTGAACCAACAAATCTCCCCCTCGGTGAAGATTTGCCCAAATCTGAGCCGACCATCAATCATTCAAACCGGATCCTCCAAAGGATCCTCCCCTGGCTGCATCTGTATGATTGCCTACGTACCCTGAGTTAGGATCAAGCCAATCGTAGTTCTCTGCATCTCCCCACTCTGACTATGTGGAGAGTTTTATCATCCCGGCTATGGCACGACAGATTTCAAGCTTCTCATTCGGTAAAACCTTCGTGAACATATCGGCACCGTTGTCATTGGTGTGAATTTTCCCGAGTTCTAACAGCCTTGAGCTCAGGACGTCCCGTATCCAGTGATACCTCACATCGATATGTTTTGACATCGAGTGAAAAGTCGAATTTTTACCAAGGTAGATAAGACTCTGGCTATCACAGTACAAAGTGTACTTCTCCTGCTTGAAACCTAATTCCTGGACAAATGTCTTCATCCACAACAATTCCTTACAAGCTTCTGTCACTGCAATGAATTATGCCTCTGTTGTAGAAAGTGCAACACATCTCTGCAACCTCGACTGCCATGCCACAGCTCCCCCTGAGAGAGTAATCAGATACCCCGAAGTAGACTTTCAGGTATCCACATCTCCTGCCATATCTGAATCGGTGTAGTCTATCAACACTGGTTCACTGCTTCCAAAACATAACCTCATTTTGGATGTGCCTCGAAGATACCGCATAATCCATTTGACAGCATTCCAGTGTTTTTTTTCTGGGTTTGACATAAACCGGCTGACCAATCCAACTGTGTGTGCTAAGTCTGGCCCCGTGCACACCATGGCATACATAAGACTTCCCACTGCTGAGGTGTATGGAACCTGTTTCATTTCCTCTTTCTCTGTCTCAGTAGAGGGACTCTGTTGTGTACTCAATCTAAAGTGGGTAGCAAGAGGAGTGTTAACCGCTTTAGCCTTGTCCGTCTGGAATCTCTGAAGTACCTTCTCGATGTACTCCTCATGTGATAAGTATAATCTACTGGCTTTCCGATCACGGCCGATCCTGATGCCAAGAATCTGTTTTGCTGGCCCCAAGTCTTTCATCTCAAAAGACTTACTCAGTTGCTGCTTCAAATTATCAATCCTTGATTGATTCCGGCCAACAATCAACATATCATCTACATACAGCAGTAAGATAATAAAGTCATCGTCAGAAAATTTCTGAATGAAGACACAATGGTCTGAAGTGGTCTTCTTGTATCCCTGCTCCCCCATAACTGACTCAAACTTCACGTACCACTATCTCGGTGCCTGTTTCAAACCGTAGAGGCTTTTCATGAGTCTGCACACATGGTCATCTTTTCCTTTGACTCTGAAGCCTTCTGGTTGCTCCATATAAATTTATTCTTCCAGATCTCCGTGAAGAAATATGGTCTTGACATCCATCTGCTCAACTTCCAAGTCGAGGCTTGCTGCTAAGCTGAGTACCACTCTGATGGATGACATTTTCACAACTTGAGAGAAGATTTCATCAAAGTCAATGCCTTTCCTCTGATTGAATCCTTTGACGACTAGCCTGGCTTTGTACTGGGGTTGTAAAGTATGCTCATGTTGCTTCACTCTGTACACCCATTTGTTCTTCAAAGCCCTTTTTCCTCTTGGCAATTTCATCAACTCAAAAGTGTGATTGTCATGCAAAGATTTCATCTCATCTTGCATAGCTTCCTCCCACTTTTCCTTGTCATCTGTTTCCACAGCCTCCTTGTAGCTCTCGGGTTCTCCCCCGTTAGTAAGCAGCACATACTCATATGCAGAGTATCTAGTTGAAGGTCGCATTTCTCTGTCAGACCTTCTCTGTGGAACTGTTGGTGTAGCTTCTGGTACTGGTGGTTGATCATGATCATTATCTCTGGGAGTTTCATCACATGTACCCTCATGTCTGGGAACCTCATCTTCAACTTGTACTGGCACCGGTGTATGAGGTTCTGGATTCACATCTCTGTATTGCTGGGGCATTGTCTTCAGTTATTTTCTGATATCTTCTATGGTCTGGTCTTCGACGAAGATAACATCTCGGCTTCTGACAATCTTCTTCTCAACATGATCATACAATTTGTAGCCGAAATTATCCTGACCATAGCCAATAAAGACACATTGTCGCATCTTTGCATCAAGCTTGGATCTCTCGTCCTTTGGGATGTGTACAAATGTTTTGCACCCAAAGACATGTAAGTGTTCATAAGACACTTCTTTACCTGTCCATGCTTGGTTAGGAACATTACCTATCAGTGCGACCGCTGGGGACATGTTCAAAACATGTACTGCTGTGTTGAGTGCCTCCCCCCAGAATGTCTTCGGTAGCTTGGCTTGTGAAAGCAAGCTTCTGACCCTTTCGCACAAGGTTATGTTCATCCTCTCAGCTAGGCCATTCAGCTGAGGTGTCTTGGGAGGTGTCGTTTGATGTCTGATTCCTTGCGTCTTGCAGTACTGATCAAACAGACCTTTTTATTCTCCATCATTGTCTGTTCTGATGTATTTGAGTTTCTTACCGATTTCTCTCTCCACTAGGGCGTGAAACTCCTTGAACATTCCCAACACTTGATCTTTTCTCTTCAAGGTGTATTCCCATGTTTTCCTTGAATGATTGTCTATGAATGTCACAAAATAAAGTGACCCACCAAGTGTTCTCGTCTGCATCGGACCACATACATCTGAATGTATGAGGTCAAGTACCTCCGGTTTCGGTTAAGGCGGGGAGCTCTGGAAGGACACTCTGTTCTGCTTTCCAGCCATGCAGTGTTCACACTTCCATAAGTGCGAGTTCTTCAATTCGGGAAGAACATTCCGCCTGCGTAGTATTTACATCCCCGTTTGACTCATGTGACCGAGCTTTTTATGCCATAACTCGGATGCCTCATTACTGTTAACTGTATTTATGCTACTATTGAAAATCTTAGCATGCATCAAATACAGAGTTGAGTCTTTCTTACCTCGTGCCACCACCATTGATCATTTAGTGAGCTTCCAGGTTCTGTCACTAAAGGTGCTGCAGAAACTTTCATCATCCAGCTTGCCTGTTGAGATCAGGTTTAACCGAATGTCTGGGATGTGCTTGACTCCCTTCAACACTAGCCTTGTCCCGTTGTCTGTTTCAAGGTAGATGTCTCCAATACCGACGGCTTTGGACTGGTCGTCATTCCTCATCCTTACAGCACCATAGTCTCATGGTGTGTAAGATGAAAAGAAGTCTCTGCGAGATGTGGCGTGTATAGATGCGCCACTATCTATCACCCAACTGGTCTCGTGGCTGGCAAGATTCACAATATCTTCTTCATACATAATGCAGAATTCTTTGGAGGTATTGTCGGTGGTAGTAGCAACTCTTTCTTGATTAGAGTCACCATCTCTTCTGGACTGCTCGTTCTTCAGTTTGTAGCAATCTCGCTTCATATGGCCTTTCTTTTTGCAATGGAAACATTTAATTTCCCTCGTTCTTGATTTCCCCCGATTTTTGTCTGATTTACTTGGGCCTCGGCTTTTACTCCTCCCCCTTCTGGTGTTCTTCTCTGTCACTAGAGCTTCTGAGGTTGAGGTTGATGCTGACTCTTGCATTATCGTCCTCTTTTCTTCCTCGAAGATCCTGGTTTTCGCCATCTCCATAGTGACTTTCCCATCTGCGGCTGAATTTATCACCGTAGATCTGAACGTTTCCCAAGATTCTGGTAACGTATTAAGGAGTATTAAGCTGTTTACCTCATCACCGAAGTCTATGCCCATTCCAGACAATTCTTTCATTGTTCCGAGGAAATCGTTGATATGGTCCGCCACAACTGTATCTTCCTGGTATTTCAACCTCATCATCTTATTGATGTAGTACAGCTTGTTGTTGCCAGTCTTTGCTCGAAAAAGCTCCTCCAGCTTTCTCCATAAGACACATGCATTTGTTTCTTCACTGACATGGTTCACGATACTATCGTCGATCCACTGACGAATAGTACTGCATGTTTTCAGGTGAAGATTAGCCCACTTCTCATCGTACATTCCTTCTGGTTTCTGCTCCAGAAATACCGATCCATCATAGTCCTTCACATACAGAAGGTCTTTCATCCTTCATCTCCAAGTGAAATAATTGGTACTGGTTAACAAAACCATTTTTCCGTTGCCCCCATCTATCATAAAAATTCTAAGCAGAATTTCAAAAAATAGAGCTCACCGTTGCGTCCGGAATGGTAAAAAATGGTGGAAATGACACTTCGTTTGTCAAAATCTGACACATGGACCAAATTGAAAATTTCAGAAATTACATGGGTCAATGTGCAATTTCCGAAAGTTCATGGGCCAAAGTGAAATTAAGGAAAAGTTCAGGGACTAAATTATAATTTCCAGAAAGTACAGGGACCTATCTGAAATTTACCAGGTTTATGCTGACGTGGCAAGTGTTGTTGGCGTGGCAGACACGTGGCGCTGACTGGATGCACATGTGGCTGCTGACTGGTCTGCTGACTGTAGGCATTGTATTTTTGCATGTGAAACCCGATGATGAGTCTCATTTGGAGGCACTACCTTTTGAGTCACGGAAGCCGCGGGAAACGGATATCAGAAGGGGAAATTCAGAATAAACAAGCTCACTGTCTTCGTTAGTGCTGCGTTCGTTACTTCGTTCGAACATCAAACAGATTGTGCGCGTTCGTGGCCCGTTCGAGGAAGTGTTCGAACGGTGTCGGTAATTCTGGTTTTGCTGCTAGCCTCACACCCCAGCCCATTTAGCTCCCCAAAGCCCATAAAACACATCCCAAATTAAATAAATAAATATTAATTTAAACATTAAACATTAAATAAAATATTTAAACCATTTACCAATTAAATAAAACATTTACCAAACGTAAACTAAAATTAAAAAGAAGATATGCCTAATTAAAATCAATCTTAACCAATTAAAACCAATCAAATATAATCATACCAAGTTAAAATCAATCAATCAATATATTATTCCCAAACTTAAAATATTGTATGCCTAATCAACATAAACTAAATATTCAACCTTCCCTATCTAGCCAAGATTTGTCCCCCCTCAATCTTTGACTTCCCTAATCCAACACAAAATCAAATCTCTTTCCTTGTCAAGCCTAACCCTTTGCCTATAAAAAGAACCCTTCACCAACCTTCTCAACCCTAGCTAGCTAGCTCATACACAACACACAGGAAAATTACAGGAAGAACACACCCAAAAACAGTAAGCAAAAGAATACAGAGGAAACGGCAGTGAAACCACAAGGAAACAGCAGCAAAACGGACTCGAAACAGTAGCTTGAGCGGCAAAACAGCGAAGGAAAAGGCAAACCAGTGAACCAGAAAAGTTACGGAGCTTTACCCCTTCCGATCTTCGTAAAACGCGAGCCCGAGAGACGGCTTAAAAGGTTAGACCTGAGGGTACTTTTCACACTCATCTTTATTTGACCTTTGTTATTTATTTGAATTGTATTTTACTTGTTTGTTAAATCTTGTTTGTGTATGATGTGTGTTGTGGGTATTGGATGAATGGAAGAGTGTCGTCTCTTGTGGTATATAGGATGGAAACCCAGACGTAAATTCCGTAGCCGAATCCGAATGGACGGTAGTGCGGTCTGTACTTGGGACACAACTCCACGTACCGCTTGAGTAAACGGCACCCTCTTTTGTTTTGTGTTGCTTTTGTTTATTTTTCGTCACTTGAATTCTGTATGTTGTTTATTTATGCATGATTCAATCGAGCGCATGGGCTTAGTAAGTGGAATGAAAAATCCCCTATGGGGAGGGGTTAAAGCCCTTTACCACGATGCTTTGCCGCGCCGGTTGATGTGTGTTCGGTTGGATGCAAGATACGTTCAACCGGGCATACTTAGTTGATATTATTGTCTTTATCTTTTTATGCATGGTTCAAACAAGCGCATGGGCTTAGTGAGTTAGTCCAAAGGTCCTCTATCTGAGAGACGAAGAGCCTAAAAGGCCACCTTTGTGACACTACTCGCCGCGCCGGACGAAGTGTGTTTGGGTTGAATGTACGTTCAATTGGGCATACGAAGTCCTACACTTTTGTTGTCTTTATTTCATGTGTTGTGATGTGACGCCATGGGCTTAGTATGTTGGTCTAAAGGTCCTCTCTTTGAGAGATCAAGAGCCCCAAAAGGCCACCTTTACGGCAGTACTTCGCCGCACCCCTTTACTTTGTTGTTTATGTATTGCGTCCCATTTCATGCATCAGGTCTGTTCCCGTTCGAACGCGTTTACGAACGCAACTCGAATGCGTATGCATTTTGCCTTATCATGCATCAGGTCTCATTTCCGTTCAAACGCGTTAACAAACGCCATACGAACGTGAGCATTCTGTTTCATTTCCGTTCGAACGTGTTAACAAACGACATACGAACGTGAGCATTTTGTTTCATTTCCGTTCGAACGCGTTATCAAACGCCACACGAACGCGAACATTCTGTTTACCGTTCGAACGCGTTTACGAACGCTACACGAACGCGCACACACTGAACTGAGTCTGTCTTATCATATTCATGCATAATTGCCTTTTGGTTGGTCTTTCTTGTATTATGTAGCCAATCATATTATTTGTATTCCTGCATGTATCCATTCTATGTGTTCTTGGGATGATATTCAAGCATGATTAGGCTGTTAGCATGTTATTCGGTTAATAGGTTCATGAGATAGTACTCAAGCATGATTAGGTCATTAGTATGTTACTTGGTTCTTAGGCATGATTTAGCCTATTTGGTTGTTTATTTTCAAGCATGATTAATCATTTTGTTTTGCGTTTGGAATTTGCATTATTTTTAGGTTGTTCTTTGTTTTCCGTATTATATGATCGAAGCATGTTCATGAGATTGTCGTGTGCTATTGCATGTTTGCCGTTATGATGATTACTTTCATGCATGTGAACATAGAAGCATAATTGTCCTTGGAAATAAACGTTGCTTAGGCCTGATTAAATTATTACACAAATCCTTTCATTACAAATGACATAAGTAAGGGACCATTCCGAACCCAACGGTTTGAGGTCTTCCCTTGCGAGGGGTGAGTGCGGCCTTAAATCTCATTTTCCCGGTTCACACCGGGTGGCGACTCCATTTATTCTCCGGTTTAGTCCCTCGTGGCTACTCCGTACTCCCGACCGGGCCGCGAGCCCGGGACAGCATGCGTCGCCCCAGATTTCCTGTGTTCCCACACTGACGTGGCTTGCTGACTGGGATACTGACTGTGTGTTACTGCTGATGTGGCGCTGACGTCAGCGTCTTCAACCTTCAGCAGCGCGTGGAGCGCGTGGGGAGTCCTCTGCCTGGCGCGTGCGGCGCGTGAGGGTTCACCGGACCTCCGATCGATCGCCGGAAAATATCACCGTGCTCGTCTCGCCGTGAAAAGTCCGATGGTATGCTCAAAATCGATTTTCGACAACTTTCGTCGGAACCGACTTTCCGAACCGAAGCTCTGTTTCCAAGTTTCGGGATCCCACCGTGGAACCTTAGCTCCTGATACCACTTGTTGTGATAAAACACACACAATAGATGTGAATTGAGAGAAAACTCTTCTTTATTTCTCACTAAACAAAGAATTACAAAGCTTACAAATCCAAGCTTTACAAAAAAACTCTCAAACATTTTACTCTCTATTATACACTCACTTATGAGTTCTGGGATTTCTGAGATGCTTAACAATGGTCCGGGGGCTCCTTTTTATATTGTCCAAGACGCGTGAACAGTGTCACATCTTGGAAACGTTTTGCCAACTTTCATTTGGCAACTTGAAGCTGTCTTCATCATGCTTTTGGTGGAAAGCCTTCCAGCTGCATTTGGTGCTGTATGCATGTTCTGCATGCATGTGAACCAACATGTCTTACTAGTTATCGTATACTACTTCTAGAAAGACCAAAAAGAAAGTAGAAAATTGTACACCTTTAAATTCATCCCAATTTTCCATTTTTGTACAGTTTGTTTTTTTAGCCTGCGTGAGCATATCTAATGTGCTGTGACTTGTGAGTTAGCTTTGTCCAACCGCTGAAAAAGGGTCCGATCAGGTTCGGCCCAGCCCATTCATAAACGGGTTACGTTCGGATTTGGCAAGACTCGATCATAAATATTAAAAATTAATATTATTAATAAATATATATGTTTTCAATTCTAAATATATACATTAATCACCATTAAAACATTGACAGGTCATTTGGTATGTGGAAGAGAAGATGGAAAATATTACATGACATGTCTTGTTTTTCGTTTCAGATACAAAGAGATATTGTTGTTGAATCTATGACATTACATTATTTCATATGGATAAATTCCAAACATGATTATGTATTTAAAAAATTTGATTAGCATCCAGATTTTGTGTCACGTGACATCTTCTCTGATGTGGAAGCAAGAACATAGCCTAATAGCTCAGAAAATAAAAGAATAAGAAAGATGAATGATGTACGTGACCATCTTTCTTCAAGTTTGATGAATTGAGGAAATCGATTTCATAATTAAAACTTTGATTTTTAATTCGCAGACAATGTTTAATATTTCAATATTTTTTTTATTCAATTTTGTGAGTATCTTATGATTGTTTATTTATTAATTTAAATATTCTTAATATATTAATAGTTTATATATTATAATAATACATATTGTATAGTATAAAATATTAGTTTTATTAATTATTATATTGTATAGTATGATAATAATTTTAGAGAGGGTTCATTTTAGTCATTTTATAAAAAAAAATATATATATATATATATATATTTCACACTAATGTTATTTACCAAACAATATTTAACGTTTAGATAATGTATTTTTTGTATGGGCCAAAATTGGGCCCAGGGGTAAAACCGACATTTCATCTCCGGGCCAACCACGAAACCAGGAGTCCAAGGCCCATTATCAAAATCCGGCCCAAAGCCCATCACCAACTAATGACCGTTAAGCCATCAATTACCAGACTTAAACACCATCATAAAACCATCGGTTACCAGACATAAAATCCACCATAAAGTCATCAGTTACAATGACTCCAACAGGCAGAAGAAAGACTCCACATCATGGGGACTATAAAAAAGAAGAACCATGGCATAGAGAGGGGATTCAACATGACTCAGTTCCACTGCATACCACCTTCGACATACCAACACACCATGCCTTCACGGCTAACAAACTGAGACTGAGGTAACTACTAGCCTTGATCTCCATATTTGCTTCTCATCTACATCACTGACTTGGGCGTTGGAGAGCCTACGACTTCCACCACACCGGTGGGAAGTACTCCCGCTCATCCTACCCTCGTTTTGCAGGTTCGCTAGAGCCCCCAGACTATCAGATTCTCGATTGTGGACCTCGGGTGAAAATCGACATCCATAATTTGGCACCCACCGTGGGGCCCTAAGCGAATTATTGCAAACGAAAACCATCTGATTCACTCCCTACAAAATAGTTGATAATGGCTTCTAGTAACAAACAGAAACCAGACCCAATGGCGATACAACTTGCCATGCTCCAAGAACGATTACAAGCTTTAGAAGATGAGAATCTGACCATGCGAAACTCCAATGTGAGTCTACAAAAACAGCTGGAGCAGTTGACCTCAACTCATCAGCATCACGATGTCAAACGGCCAAGGCGAGTCGTCTAATAAAACGATTATGAATACTTTGAAGATGAGATTAGAGAAGGCTAAAGGCGCCTGGGCGGATGAACTCTCGGGGGGTGCTGTGGTCTTACAGGACAACAGCTCGTTCATCAACAGGCGAAACCCCATTCTCACTGGCATTTGGAACAGAAGCCGTAATACCGACTGAAGAAGCTATCATATCCCCACGCTACCTATGGCTCGATGAGGAATCAAATCGACATCTTATGAACTACATTCTCGACACAATTGATGAAATGAGGGAACGAGCTTCCATTCGACTAGCAGTGCATCAACAGGGGATGGCCAGATACTTTGACAAAAATGTCAGGAGCAGAACTTTTAAGGAAGAGGATTGGGTCCAACGCAGAGTTTTCTAGAACACAAAGGAGATTGGCGATGGTAAGCTGGGACCGAACTGGGAAGGTCCATACCTCGTCACCAAAATTATTGGGAGAGGAGCCTACAAGCTACAAACCGTGGAGGGTACTCTCATCCGCAACAGTTGGAACGCCGTTCATCTCAAGCGATTCATATGGTAATACTTGCGATGCTTAGTTAGTTATTTTTCGAAGTATACATGCAGTATTTAGTTATCTTTCAAAAGTTTGAAATAAAGAGATTTGTTGTTTGAAAAAGTCATTCGACCGATTGGAATAAAAGTTCATTCATTAGAGATTCTTTTCCTATTTCGACAAAATAGAGAGCCTTGTTCAAAACATCAACAAATTTCCCTTATATTCGACAAAATAATTTGCTTTTATAAAAAATATCAACAAACAAAAACCCAAATACGTTAGATTAGTAAAGTTCTCAGACTTCGGAAGCACTGGCTCGTTCCTCTTCAGCAGCCACAGGAATACTGGCAGGAGCATCTTCTTCTTGGATTTCAGGCTCGATCCTCGCATCGGCCTCGACCCCAGCCGTTCCAACATCCTTTCATTCCTTCATTCGTCCTTTGGTCTCTCCCAATTCGAACTCAGGAACTGCTACCAATCCAACCTCAACTTTCTTTGAGTCGACTTCATCACCATTTTCCTCGTCTTCGCCTTCAGTCGACATAGACAGTCCGGCAACAAACTTTTCATATTCTCGAATCCATCTCTCCGGATTCCAATCGACATGCTTCCCGGCAAGATAATCCTTCATCAAGTCACACATATCCCTCAACATAGATTCAATAGCGATCCCTTCCATTTGTTCAAGCAACTGCTCATTCTCCTTCTTCACATTGTCAAAACTTTGCTTATAGGCGTCGATCGTTAATTCGGACGTCTCTTTCTCCATTTTGAGAGTATCTGTAACTTCCTTCAACTCCTTCTCGAGCCCTTTTTTCCTTTCTCTGAGAAGCGACCAACCCGGACTTCAGCTCCGATGCTTCCTTCCTCACCACGAACAACGATTTCTCCAGTTCCTTGATCATTTTCTGACTCGACTCCGCATACTTTCGCATGTATAGGCTACATTCCAATGCCTGAAAAGTCACAAGTTAGAAGTCATTCGACCAATAATCGAAGTAATATAAAGAAAAGCTAAGTATACATACTTGGTAGTTCAAAACTGTTGCTTTCTTCATGGCTTCCACTGGACCAATCTGTGTTAGCCTTTCTTCATCCCCTTCCAGAAGGAGCCCATCCACAAATGAGTTTATGCTTGAAGGGTCCGAAATCGCAGTCGACTCACGAGGAACCTTTAAAATAACATTGTCAATATCTTCCTCCACATCAGTAACGACATTCCTTTTCTTCCCAACTGAAATCATTTCGATCGATTTCCCCTTTCTCCATAACAGCCTCACTTGATACAACATCTTTGGGCTGAGGGTCCGTGTTGTGATATTTTATATCGTACCGCAAGTGTACGGTGTCAAGTTTTAATATAAATGAGTTTAGAGTGTCGAACCCACAGGGATTGCCTTAACTCGCACTAAGTACTACAATTGATAATCCTAACTTTATTTAGAAAACAAATAATAAAGATTTTAAATAAATAAATAAAATATAAAAACAATAAAATAGGAGGAACTAATACGATAGAGATTCTGGATCCTGATTTCACCTAGCTGTCACCTATGCATTTGTCATGTCAATTAATCCATGTTCAGTTATATTGTTTATAAGTCAAGACTCCTAAAATATCCACTCCCTCTCTCGAGTGCCGAGTGAAAAGATCATCAACTATAGACTTCGATATCTCTATAAAAATCCAATAGTTAACAACTCATTACACTTTGTGATTCTATATTAACGACTTCAAAGGACTACAGATTCTCTCGAACTCTATAAAATCCTAGGCTATATTCTCTAGATCTATTCAAAATCCCCTCTCTCGAGTGATAGATTCTAAACATTCATCATCTCCAATTGTGGCCAACAATCAAGAAGCATTAAACTCAAAAGAATATAAATAAATTAATAAAACTTCATAACAAAATCGACAAACAATTACAAGGTTCAAGCATAGATCACATCATTCTCCAGAATTAAGGAGTTAGTTCATGATAAAAGATAAAAACAATAATAAACAAGTCATGAATCTAATGGAAATCATTAGAGTTCTAAGAAAGAAACAAGAAGATAAAACCCGAATTGAATCTCTTCCTCTCCGGACGTCACAGCCTTTGTCTCCTCTTGTCGCTCTTCAATCCTCTCCTTGGATCTCTATAATATTTATTTCTGTGTTTTGTGCTCTGTATTAGCCTCCCTTGAGTATTGGACGAACTGTTATATTTATAGTGGAGGCAGGGAGTCATTGGGTATCATTAGGGATCTTAAAAACCCTAAAAATTAAATCATCAAACGCGTCTGACTCTTCTGTAGCGCTACAGCTGATCTAATTGGCGTCTGGGCGCCAAATCCTCGGGAATATGTATGGGGCGTGAAGACTTGAGGGCACTGCAGCGCTTCTTCATTCTTTTTAATCTATTTTTCACGTGAACACATGCACTTTGCTTTCTTCATTCTTTTAAATAACAAGGGCCCACATGCCTTTAATATCTCTTCAAATTCATTCCTTGGTCAACGATGGTGGCTGGTCTCACGCCACTTTTGTTACACAATGTTGGAAGATTAGGGGCCTACTTCCTTGCTTTTGATTTGGTCAACATTGATGGCTTCTCTTTATTATCTCACGTCACTCTTTTCAATTCTGGGCGCTGCAGCGCTAATACTTGGGCGCCGCAGCGCCAGTGAACACAGCTGTATAGATCTCCTCGACTAGATGCAAATCGATATATTATGGGTCTCGTAACGCTTTCTAGATCAAAAGTTATAGTCTTTTTAATTTCAGTGCGCAGCTGATGCTAGTTTTTACTGCTTCTTGAGTCTGATGCTCCCAATGGGTCCCGAAACACACGTAATTGATCCATTCTTCATGTTCTAATGCTTCCTACAAACAAGACATAAAATAAACTATAAATGACATTAAATTATATGAAAACTAACAAAATAATAATCTAAGAGTACAAGAATAAGTGGGTATAAACCACACTTATCAGTCCGCTACCTTCTCAATTTCAGGTCCATTCACCTTCAACTTCCTGACCTTCCTCTGGCTCTTCATTTCGTCAAGTGAAGCTACTTTGAATGGTCCAGACATCATGTCCTCTGCGCATAAAAGTTCCTTAGGATTTAAAGGCTTTAAAAAGATAGATTCTCCGTATAATTCTTGACACGACCAACTACCAAATATCATGGGCAATACGTCTTTACAAAAGGCCATAAGGTACCTTTTCGACTGTGAATATCCTTCCACAACAGAGTCGCCCTTAATCTCTCCTCTACCAAGATGACTCTGCAATCTCTTTCTTCACCCGGCAGAGCTAAAATCGCTTTGGTGTTTGAAATGGTTCGACTAGTAGTGACAAACGACTTATTTCGTAAAGGATCTGCAATAACAAAGTTCACGATTATTCTAATTCATAAATAAGATCGAGGATAAAACATAATAGAGAAACGCCACTCACTCGACAAACTCCAATGTTCTGGGATTCGACCAGATCCAGCCGAACCAAATATACCCTCACCCCTCACAAAGAAGTAATCGGATTGCCAATTTCCCCTATCATTAGTCGGCAATCCGGTAACTAAATGTTTCTTCCTCTGGCGAAGAAACAGAGTATATCTTCCCTTCTCCTTCAAGTGTTCCTTTAGATAGTATGTGGCCAGAACATCTTTCACCTCAAAAAACACTCCTAATTCGAAGGCCATGCACTCAATCGACAACAGAATCCTCCAAGTATTAGGCATCAGCTGAGAATGAGCTATCTCAAAGTGATCCAGAACCTCCCAAACTAATCTTGGAATGAGGAACCTCAGTCCATCAGTGAATGGTCACACGTAGAATCCCATCCACCCCGGAACTTTGTAGTCAATTCTTTAACTCGACAAGGATACCCTCAGTTCCAATGTATCAGGAAACATATACTTGCACCCGAGTTCCCTCAATAGTTTCTCAGTCATTCGACTAGAAGGGTTTTTCGATAACAGATTAGTTAGTTCACTTGTACTAGGTTCACTCGACTCTACAATGGCTGGTAAAATCCTTAGTGGAATAGCTTCAGTGGGGACTTCTTGGGATAACTCAGCTACAGTTATTAACCCAGCTTCAATTAGATCCTGATATGACCAATCCCTATATACTTTATCAACCTCCGTCTCACTTGAAGATGATTCGACATAATCATCAATCTTAGCACCTAAGCTGCCTAATGACTCTTCACTCGACATCCTCCAAACGACAAGCATATAAACACTAAACTCCTTAAAAAATTTCACTAAAGATCAAAACCCACGAACACAATTCTGAAAATAGATCTGAGGTCCGAAAGATCAAACAACATGTACTACCTAAGAACAGCTTGAATCTACACTATGAATGTTTAAAGAAAATGAAGAACAAGATTTGAGTTTTTGAAGAATACCTTGAAGACTTGAGAGCCATCCCAACTCAACCTCTGAAATGGAATTTTGAGAATGAGTCAAATGAACCTTCGAAGCTCTCTTATACACCCTTCCATTTTGGCGCCTCAAATTCCCGCCAAAACTCCTCGTAACTAACGCTAGTGTTGCGTTAAAATGGCTAGAGAAAAACCTAAAAGCAGTCCTAGTGTCGAATGAGAAACGACAAAAAAGGCATGTTAAGGAGAATGGTCACTCAGCATAACACACTTGAAAGAACATCCTAATTATCCGACGTTGTCGAGTGAAATTACTCATGAACCTACATCAGGTTCGGTCGACCGGGGACATCCCCCATGGACTCGTGTCGAGTCAATTGAAGATATGGACATCCCTCAGTCCATACGACATGTCGAGTCAAATAAATACATGGACATCTCTCAGTCCATACGACATGTCGAGTGAGATTACTCCTGAACCATCATCTGGTTCAGTCGACAGGGGACATTCCCCATAGGCTCATGTGGAGTCAATTGAAGATATGGACTTCCCTCAGTCCATGCGACATGTCGAGTCAAATAAAATACATGGACATCACTCAGTCCATACGACATGTCAAGTGAGATTATTCATGAACCATCATCTGGTTCAGTCGACAGGGGACATTCCCCATAGGCTCATGTGGAGTCAATTGAAGATATGGACTTCCCTATGTCCATACGACATGTCGAGTCAAATAAAATACATGGACATCTCTCAGTCCATACGACATATCGAGTGAGATTATTCCTGAACCATCAACTGGTTCATTCGACAAGGGACATTCCCCATAGGCTCATGTGGAGTCAATTGAAGATATAGACTTCCCTCTATCCATACGACATGTCAAGTCAAATAAAATACAAAGACATCACTCAGTCCATACGACATGTCGAGTTAGATTACTCATGAACCATCATCTGGTTCAGTCGACAAGGGACATCCCCCATAGGCTCACGTGGATTCAATTGAAGATATGGACTTCCCTCAGTCCATGCGACATGTCGAGTCAAATAAAATACATGGATATCTCTCAGTCCATACGACATGTCGATTGAAATTATTCATGAACCATCATCTGACTCAGTCGACATGGGACATTCCTCATAGGCTCATGTGGAGTCAATTGAAGATATGGACTTCCCTCAGTCCATACGACATGTCAAGTCAAATAAAATACAAAGACATCTCTTAGTCCATACGACATGTCGAGTTAGATTACTCATGAACCATCATCTGGTACAGTCGACAGGGGACATCCCCCATAGGCTCATGTGGAGTCAATTGAAGATATGGACTTCCCTCAGTCCATGCGACATGTCGAGTCAAATAAAATACATGGACATCTCTCAGTCCATACGACATGTCGATTGAAATTATTCATGAACCATTATCTGGCTCAGTCGACATGAGACATTACTCATAGGCTCATGTGGAGTCAATTGAAGATATGGACTTCCCTCAGTCTATGCGACATGTCGAGTCAAATAAAATACATAGACATCTCTCAGTCCATATGACATGTTGATTGAAATTATTCCTGAACCATCATATGGTTCAGTCGACATGGGACATTCCCTATAAGCTCATGTGGAGTCAATTGAAGATATGGACTTCCCTCTGTCCATACGACATGTCGAGTCAAATAAAAAACATGGACATCTCTCAGTCCATACGATATGTCGAGTGAGATTACGCCCGAACCATCATCTGATTCAGTCGACATGGGACATCCCCCTTAGGCTCATGTGGGGTCAATTGAAGATATGAACTTCCCTCAGTGCATGTGATATGTCGAGTCAAATAAAATACATGGACATCGCTCAGTCCATACGACATGTCGAGTGAGAACAACTCATGAACCTTCAAACATGTTCAGTCGACCAGGGACACCCCCTTGGACTAATGTCGAGTCAAAAATGAGACACAGTCTCTCCTAAGTTCATACGACATGTCGAGTGAAAACAACTCATGAACCTTCATCAAGATCAATCGACTAGGGATATCCATGGACTCATGTCGAGTCAAACGAGGTCTTGGACTTCCTTCAGTCCATACGATGAATCGAGACGAATACGGACTCTTCCTCCTTCAATCCATACGACTTTGTCGATTGAGGTTACCTCCTGAACCACCATATGTGTAAATCACCCAGGAACACCCAATGAAGAGTTAGAGCAAGACAATTTAAGTCGGACTCCCACAGTCCGTACGACAGAGCATCGTTTTGATTAACTTTGAGCCTTTACCAGGATCAGCAAAACGGCAATCAGTGTCCTGATTCATTCGACATGCGCAAAGGTACTCTCCAAGCCTAGGGCTTCTAGACTTAGAGAGTATGGGACAAACTGTATGGGCCAAAATTAGGCACATGGATAAAACCGACATTTCATCTCAGGGCCAACCAAGAAACCAGGAGTCCAAGGCCCATTATCAAAATCTGGCCCAAATCCCATCACCAACTAATGACCGTTAAGCCATCAATTACCAGACTTAAACACCATCATAAAACCATCGGTTACCAGACATAAAATCCACCATAAAGTCATCGGTTACAATGACTCCAACGGGCAGAAGAAAGACTCCACATCATGGGGACTATAAAAATGAAGAACCATGGCATAGAGAGGGGATTCAACATTACTCAGTTCCACTACATACCACATTCGATATACCAACACACCATGCCCTCACGGCTAACAAACTGAGACTGAGGTAACTACTAGCCTTGATCTCCATATTTGCTTCTCATCTACATCACTGACTTGGGCGTCGGACAGCCTACGGCTTCCACCACATCGGTGGGCAGTACTCCCCGCTCATCCTACCCTCTTTTTGCAGGTTCGCTAGTGCCCCCAGAAAATCAGATTCTCGATTGTGGACCTCGGGTGAAAACCGACATCTACATTTTTACATATCATCGTTTATCAATGGTACATTTATTCACCACAAACGTTTTTTTTTTGGAATCGTTGTAAATCTTGCCGCCAAACCACTCGTTTCAGGCTTAAGCGGAGTAGGCAAAATCTATGGTTGTCTCAGGCTCTTACAAGAAACGCACTCTCTGAATTCGAAGTCAAAACCTTAAGGTGAGATCTTGAACCCTACACCGTCAAACCACGCCCATTGAGAAAGATGAAATCCTTTGCTTCTCCTTATTTCACAATTATTTGCTTAGCTCTCCTCAAAATTAGGGGTGAGCACCGGTTCCGGGTCTACCCGGAACCGATTGGAACTGGACCAAAAATCCGGGTTTAGAATCGGAACCGGTTGTAACCGGTCCGGTTCCAAATAGATGGAACCGATTTTTAACCGGTCCGGTTCCGGTTCCAGAACAACAGGAACCAGAACCAGACCATAGAACCAGAACCGAATGTATAACCAAATTTTTTTTTACTTCTAATCCAGTTGGAAGGGAACATGCAGTTGACTTTAAAATAAGAAAGTTGTAAAATTTACTGGAATTTGATATGTTGGTTTTACTCAATCCAAGGGTAATCCTCTAGAGACTGTAGATCACTTCACAACATTGCTGGCTTATTTCTGTTTTGTTGTTTTGGACTAGTTTCTATCTGTTTGAATCTACCAGTTATTGCACACTGCAATATTATGTATATCAATTCAGTTGTATACTTATAATGAGAAAAAAGATGGCCATTTTTCTTATTTAAAGCAAGAAAACAAGTGAGAAAAATGACTGAAATGCCATATGTTATCTCAGTCGGATACTGTTGGAGAATCAATCCAATATGAAAATGAATATTGCAATAGTCTTCTCCACCTGGTCGATGAAGGTTTGATTGATTCATAAAGATAGGGGAAGTCACACTGTAGACAAAGTCACAGTGATATATTTTCCCAGTTTACTAGATGTGAGCATCATTTCAAACCTTGTAACAATGATAGTTATTTGTTCATGTATTATCTAGTTTCTTTTTGTTGGCAGTTTCAATTTTCAAAGTTTGATAATGTTATATAAATAGGGTAATTCGGAACCGGATCGGAACCGAATTGGAACCGAATAATAGGGTACTGTTAGTTGTTAGTTATGTGTTGTGATGATGTTAGTTGTCTTGTGTTATTAGTAGTTATTAGTTGATAGTTATATAGATGTATTTAATATAGTAGTTATGCATTTATTGTGGTAATTGTGTTTAAAGGCTATAAAAAGACCTCTCATTGTAATTCAAAACTTAAGTAAATGTTAATATACATTTTCTTCTCTAATTCTCACATTGTATCAGAGCTTAGGTTCTTTCCAGAGGTGTAGAAATTCGGTTTTCGGGAATGGAAAAGTCAGATGCTATGCAACCCATTCCTACCATTCTCATAGGTTCAAACTATCGTCTCTGGGTTCAAGGAATGCGTAGTTTTCTCAAGGGTCGGAAACTATGGCGTTATGTTACTGGAGATGTCAAGCCCCCCACTCGGCTTACTGATGAAACTGAAGGACAGCTCGCTGATCGTCTCGGGGATTGGGATAGTAAGAATCACCAAATTCTCACATGGTTCCGGAATACTTCGGTTCCAGCTATTCATCATCAATTTGGGCGCTACGAAACTACCAAAGAAGTTTGGGATCTGCTTGCATTAAGGTACACCTCTTCTGATCTCTCTAGTCAGTATCAATTATGGGAAAAGTTGCATAATTTGAAACAAGAGAAAGGTCAGTCTATTACTGATTTTCTTGCACAAATGGAGAATATTTGGGACCAACTTGCTTTGTCAGAACCATCAATGAGTTGCACCGTTGATGAAACTAATTATACGGCACACCGTGACCGTATGCGACTAATTCAATTCCTTATGGCCCTTACTGATGATTTTGAATCTTGTCGAGCTTCATTGTTACATCAATCTCCTCTACCTACATTAGAAGCTGCTGTCTCTCGATTATTGTCTGATGAAACTCGTCTCGGCTTACTTAAGCCATCTCACGATGATGTTGTGCTTGCCGCCACGGATAAACATTTCTCAAAAGGTGAAGGCAAAGTTTGTCGTACCTGCAACAAATCTAGTCATACTCTGATTGAATGTAGTCTTACTGAATGTCACAATTGTAAGAAAAGATGCCATATTGCCGCTCACTGTCCCACTAAGGTGAGTTGTCGCTACTGCCTGCAGCTGTCTGGCCATTCCATTGAGCAGTGCCCCACTCTGTCCCCCAAGATCTAATCAACCTTCCAAGATAGCAATTCCAATTGCTGCTGCTACTCTGCTTACTACCTCTATTACTCCCATCTCACTCCACTGGAACTTAGAAGCACTCCTTAGACAAATACTCTACACCCCATCCCAGTACTTCTACTGCCTTATCTGTCAATTCAGGTAATTCTCCTTGGTATTTTGACTCTGGTTGTTGCAATCATATGACTTCTCAATCCTTGTTATTTTCTTCCACCTCTCCTACCACAAATATTTCTCCAATCTTCACTGCAGATGACTCACAAATGCTTGTAAGTCAGTCTGGCCACATATCAACATCTACACTCACATTACCAAACACATTTCTTATTCCCAAACTTACATTCAACCTTTTTCTGTTGGTCAACTATGTGAACTTGGATTAGAATTGATATTCTCCACTAATGGTTGTCGTGTGCAGGATCCGCAGACGGGACAGATTCTTGGGACAGGCCGTAGAATTGGACGTCTGTTTGAACTCACATCTCTGCATCTTCCTTCAAATTGTTTTTCCCAATTATGTGTTGTATCTACTCCATCTTCTCTTCACCTGTGGCATATGCGTCTTGGTCATGCCTCGATAAATAAACTTCGTCCTTTAGTTTCTAATGGTTCACTAGGTTCTGTTAAAGACCAGCCTTTCCATTGTGTCTCTTGTCAACTTGGAAAAAAACCAGCTTTGTCCTCTCAACATAATAAACATAATTCTGTTGCTCCATTTGATTTGGTCCACTCTGATGTATGGGGACCTTCACCTACAGCCACTATGGGAGGATCTAAATATTTTGTCTTGTTAATTGATGATTATTCTCGATTTACATGGATCTTTCTTATGAAACAACGTTCTGAACTACCTCAAATTTATATTGACTTTACAAACATGATCAAAACACAATTTTCCAAAACTATCAAAATTTTGAGGACCGACAATGCCAAGGAATATCTTGACTCCAAAATTCAATAATTTCTAAAAGCCCAAGGAACCATTTCACAACGATCATGCCCATATACCTCTCAACAAAATGGACGAGCCGAAAGAAAACATCGTCATATTTTAGATTCCACTCGATCTGATTATTTCATCATTTTGTCCTGAACACTTTTGGGGTGAAGCTGCCTTTACGGATGTTTATGTTATTAATTGTATTCCTTCTTCAGTCACCAAACACAATTTGTCTCCTTATGAATGCCTTTATGGTGTTTCCCCTCCTTATGATCTTCTCAAGGTTTTTGGGAGTGTTTGTTTTGTTCTTCTTCATCCCACAGAGCATCACAAGTTAGAACCTCTTGCCAGACTTTGTTGTTTCTTAGGATGTGGTATTCAACACAAAAGGGTATCGTTGTTGGGATCCCGTGTCAAAGAAACTTCGCATCTCTCGTCATGTTATTTTCTGGGAACACGTTATGTTCTCTTCTATTTCTAAGTTCACAGTGTCACCTTCAGATCCTCCTCCACTTTTCACTAATCCATCTATTGAGTTGTTTCCATCTAATGCAAGTACTCATGGTGAACATACAGATGTCCAACCTCAATCACCGCCTGTTCTTGATGATGCCCCTCCTGCAGATACTGCACCAGAGACCATTGGTGACTCATCTCCACCTTATCCTACCCGAGTAAGAAATCATCCCCTTTACCTTCGAGATTATCATTGTTTCTCTGCTCTTGTTTCTTTGCATTAACCTCAGTCCTATATGGAGGCTTCTTCTAATCCTCATTGGCAGTAAGCTATGCAAGATGAATTACAGGCATTGACAAAGACAGGTACTTGGGACTTGGTTGATCTTCCTCCTGGCAAAAATCCAGTGGGATACAAATGGGTTTACAAAATCAAAACACATTCAGATGGATCTATTGAGCGTTATAAATCACGACTTGTTGCTAAAGGATTCGCTCAAGAGTATGTGATTGATTATGAGGAGACTTTTGCTCATGTTGCTCGTCTTACCTCACTTCGCAGTCTGCTTGCTATTGCTGCTGCTCGGCAATGGAGTCTATTTCAGATGGATGTCAAGAATGCATTCCTCAATGGTGATCTCACTGAAGAAGTTTATATGACGCCTCATCCAGGTCTTGATCATCCACCAAATACAGTATGTCGCCTACGACGTGCCTTATATGGTTTGAAGCAAGCTCTTCGTGCATGGTTTGCCAAATTCAGTACCAATGTCAGACAAATTGAATTCAACTCTAGTCCACATGATTCAGCCTTATTTCTTCGAAAATCCAAAAAGGGTATTGTGATATTACTTCTTTATGTTGATGATATGATTATTACTGGAGATGATATTTCAGGCATAGCAGATCTCAAGAAGGCTCTTAGTCAACAATTTGAAATGAAAGATCTTGGTCCTTTGAGTTATTTTTTAGGCCTTGAGGTTATTTGTTCTGATGATGGTTATCATCTCTCGCAAGCCAAGTATGCCTCTGATCTTCTTTCTCGAGCTGGCCTTACAGATAGCAAGACAGTTCCAACTCCAATTGAGTATAATACTAGTCTTACACATATAGATGAAGATAACACTCCCCTTGATGATCCTACTCTCTACAGACAATTGGTTTGAAGCCTCATTTATCTTACAGTCACTCGACCAGACATTTCTTATGCAGTTCACATTGTCAGCCAGTTCATGACCGCTCCATGTTCCACTCATTATGCTGTAGTATTTCGCATCCTTCGTTATGTTAAAGGAACTCTCTTTACAGGTCTCCATTTTTCTGCTACTTCATCATTGGTTCTTCGAGCCTATTCTGATTCTGACTGGGCAGGAGACCCTACTGATCGTCGATCAACTACAGGTTACTGTATTTTTCTTGGTGATTCACTTATTTCTTAGCGAGCAAGAAACAGACATTGGTTGCCCGCTCGAGTACTGAGGCTGAATATAGAGCTGTTGCTGCTACAGCTGAACTTCTATGGTTATGTTGGCTTCTAGAAGATATGAGAGTCCCTCAACCATCATCTCTCACTCTTTACTGCGACAACAAAAGTGCTATTGCAATAGCACATAATGATGTTTTTCATGAGCGCACCAAACACATTGAGATCGATTGTCATTTCATTCGCCAACACGTTGCTTCTGGCACTATTTCCTTGAAGTATCTCAAATCCACTGATCAGCTAGCTGATGTCTTCACCAAATCCTTTCTTCCGGGACGTTACACTACACTTGTTTCCAAACTCAATTTGGTTTCATCTAAACCACCTTGAGTTTGAGGGGGGATGTTAGTTGTTAGTTGTGTGTTGTGATGATGTTAGTTGTGTTGTGTTATTAGTAGTTATTAGTTTTTAGTTTTAGTTGTATAGATGTATTTAATATAGTAGTTATGCATTTATTGTGGTAATTGTGTTTAAAGGCTATAAAAAGGCCTCTCATTGTAATTCAAAATTTAAGTAAATGTTAATATACATTTTCTTCTCTAATTCTCACAGGTACCATATTTAATTGGGTAGGTTCCGGTTCCACTTAGTTAGAAACCGATTTTTTCCGGGTAGGTTTCGATTTCATGCGGAACCGGAACCGAAACCGGTTTTACTCACCCCTACTCAAAATTAGGGAATTCATTCCTAGTATGAAGCTTTGGTTTGTGAATTTATGAGTTTTGAGCCTACCACCTTCTTCAAAGTTTTTAACAACCTTTAATGAATCTTTCAATATATCTTTCAATTCTCTAACCCCCGAATCTTTTCACCTATCATTATCCTAACTTCTGTCTTTTCACCTTAAAAAATGATAACATCCAACATTTGATTTTTCACATTTCCTATATTCTTCAACTCCATCAACTCTTCATAAAATTATAGAACTCTTGGAGTTCTATATAAATGTAACTATTACTTCATTTATACACATCAATATTATTATTATATACATAGTTGAGAGCTTGAAGATTTTTTTGTAAACAAATAATGAAATTTTCAACTATAAAACAACTTAATCATCAAAGAGAATATTAGAATTTGAGAGCCAAAGTTTCAAAAATCTGGGATGCTGTAAATAGGAAAACCTTACCATTCATATCATTGGACATGATACTCATTAATGAAGAGGTTCGTTCAACTATATCATATAATTTTTTTCTATGTTTTCTTCTTAATTTTCCAAGTGTTACAGCAATCATATTTCCTCTAATAGGGCTCCGTAATCTTTGCAACGAATCCAAAGTCATTCGTCCATAAATTTCAACTTTTACAAGAAGACAATATTTTTCAAATTTCTAAATTTCAGAGTTACAAAACAAAGAACATATACCTTTGCATGATAAGAAACTCATTTTTATTTACAACTCATATTAAAAAAGTAGAAAATCCAAAAATTTAAATACCATCACATGTTTTTTGCTTCACAAATTTCGAGCAGCTCTTAGAACATCAAAATACAAATATCAACTTATCGTGTTCTTTACTAATTGTACTTATTTTAATCTCTTTATTCTCAATTAATAATTTTAATCCAACCAATTATGCATTTACAGAAACCAAATAGACTTTGTATTTATATTCACTTGCACAATTGAATACCTGTCACATAAATAACTATCTTGAGGGACCATTTTTATTAAGAGAAATTTACAAAAATTTCCCATATATTTTATCCATTATAAAAAATAACCACCAATTTCGAATATATATTTAATAATCAAATTCAACTTAAATTATCCATTTCACCCTTTATTATACATATCTCCCATCTCCCCAATTTTCACTCATCAAACCATAATCTCTCAAACTTGCAAACATTCTGGCAAGAGCCGAATGTTCCGGTGAAGTAAGAGTACTCTGATGACAGTGGAAGACGGTTTGGTGCTTGGGCTCGCCGATTTGGTTGTTATTTGCACAAAGTTTCAACTTTTTATTTGGTGAGTATTCTAATCCAATTCACATTATTTTAATTTTCAAATAAATTGGAAATGTACGTCTTTTGTGAGTGTTTTTAATGGATTTGTCATTTAAGTGTAAAGATTTTGAGTTGAGATGATGTTGATAAGATTCACATACCAAGTGTTCGTAAAAATGCTTATATGAGATTTCAATGTAATGGGCGCCCGCACAGATGCCGAGATGCATGGGGCGTTTGAGAGATGATTGGTTCCTCGTATACAAGTAATAATGAGTCCTTTAAGTAAAAATGAGAACATAGGCCGACATGATCAATTCGAAGAAACATATAAACTACAATTGTATGGGCACACACAAGCTTATCATTCAAGCATGTTGCCACAAACAGTGTCTCGCGATATTTACTATTCAGATGTGATCCGTCCACTGCAATAACTGACCGAATAAACTATAAAAATCCATTGACACGAGATCTCAATGCTAGAAAATACTACATAAAGTTATCATCTTCATTCTTCATAAGGTGTGTTATCGTGCCAGAGTTGTTCTGTTGCAAAACAAATGAATACCAAAGGAGTAAGTTATATGACTCTTCTTCACTCACTCTTAATAATTCTAAAGCAACTTCTTTCGCTCTATATGTTTGCTGATAAGTTAATTATACATTGTGATTGTTGTTGACATTAATTATTATATCGTTTGGAGAGTATATTTAGCGACCATCAACAAATTTATCCTTGATAATATGACCAACAATCTGACTCTTTGTTTGTCGATGTACGTTCTGAAATATATCGTTATGACACATATGCAGTTCAAGCTTATCATATCGCATTAAAACCCAATGAACGTTAATTTCTTCATCATTCGGGTTGCTCGAAATCTCCATTTACATGAATTTGAAGCACAATGCACATCAAAACATGTCTAAGTGGGCTTGGCCACCTTGAACTCAAACTTTTTTCTTATAGCGAACATGCTCAATTCCATGTACATGACATTCTTCTCTGCAAACAAATGTCCAATAGTGTGATACATTATCCTTAAGTAGTTATTTATTTGAAACATAATTCACCCATTATCTTATCTTCACTATATTTTCGCCGCCCACTAACCACTACTCCTAACATAATATCATCACTAACTCCTTCTATTATATAAGTAAAACTAACCCTAAGTGTTTCCCTTTAATGTGTGTGTTCTTGGTGAGAATCAATTGAGGGTGGGAAGTGTGTTGGATTATTTTCAGAGACGAGTGAGTAGTTAGAGAGAGAAACATAACTGTATAAAGAGAAAACACAAAACCAGAAAAGAGAGAAAGTTGGGCAGGAGAGAGAAAAGGGTCATTTGACATCTTCCGATCACCTTTTCCGACGAGTGACCACTCCATGAGAATCCACTCGTCGAGACGAAGCCAACGCCGCCGGTACGATCGCCTGAGCCGCCCCAACGCGCCGCAGCGTCGCTGCTCCACGCGCACACGCGTCGCCATGCGTGCACTACACCTCATGGACCAGAATCTTCCCCTCATTGAGATACGCGGGTTAGACACCTCGTTTGCCCAATTCGGACATTCGGTTGTCATGAAACGAGCCAAAAATGAGAGTTAATATCGTTCGATCTTTCGTCGGTGACCACCGAGCATCCGTTATTACCACCACTGTCGTTGTGATCTTGGTGACGTGTACCGTCTGTTGATCACCTCATTCTAAAATTTTGAAGTCCTTGGAGCTCGGTACGTTGTAATTTTACAATTTTAGGGGTGTAATTGTAATATTTTGTGAGTTTTGGATTTATTCGTAAATTGACATGTTTAGGGACCTAAATGTATGAATTCTAATTTTTTAGTGAGTAATAAGTGATAACTGAAAGTTTTGGGACTAAATTGATAATATTTGAGAGTATGGGGGTTAAATTACAAATTTGGAAAGTTTATGGGTAAAATCGTAATTTTAGTAAAATATAGGGACCTGATCGTAATTTTATAAAAAAATTTCCAGATTTTAGCGAGGACATATAGATATAGAGAATTTTGCGTGGATTGAATTAAGTACAAATCACGATGATTCCCTTAACATAAATGTTTGTTGGTTGATGTTTGATATATGAGTTTATGTATTATAGTATAAATATATTTATACATATATGTTGGAAATTTGATTGAGTAATCGATAGCATGAGAACATAAATTGTGAATATAAATTTTGGGTATAATTGTATGCTTGTACTATGAATCGAAATATTTGAGTATTATGTGACTTTGAGATGAGTTGATGGATGAAATGCGATGAGATGTGTTGTATTGGATGTTGTGTGGGATTATTGTTATGTTGTCGGATTTAGTATAATAGTGGTCGGAGATGCGAGATTAGCAGAGGCGTGTGGTTCAATCCCCATCTTGCATATTTATGCGGGATTATACGGTGGGAAACCTTGGGAGTAAGAGAGGGACTCTCCCATTGGTTTCAGTCCATTATTATACCGAATCCGGATAGCAAACCTTGTTTGATTGAGATGTGTTGTTGTGAGTATGTTTTGTCTGAGATAGCTTTTATATATTAATTATTGTTTTCAGATATTAATTACATATATATATATATATATATATATTGTTGGTGGGGTCATGCTGAGAGTATGAGTGTTTTTACTTACTGAGCTCTTTAAGCTCACCCTCCATTTCCCAAACATCTCAGGTAGTTCGCCAGCGCAACAGTAGCAGTATCAGTACCATGATTTGACTCGTTTGCCACAGCCATTAGTCGTGTTGGTCCAGACATTTCTTTTTGCTTTTGAGATATGAGATTTAGGAAAACTTTCATGTTTCAGACACTTTTGGTGTAAACAATTATCTGAGATTTATTGGATTGCATTTTGTGGAATATTATTTGTCTTTGTAAAATTTGGTTCAGTTGCATGACATGTATGTGCTCGAGCTGAAGTTGTCTGCGGACCTCTTTCTAGGGTTGGGCCCGCTCTAGAGAGGGGGTCGTGACAAATAGAAATACCACTGGAACTAGATTCTGTTACCATGTCTGGAGCGGTCCAATAAAATGTCATTGGAGGGGCATGAACTTAAGTGGATCAAAAGATGTAACGTGCATGTATGAACCTTCCCTTAGACTAGTCGACCAATTTTGTAGAAGTTCAATGCCTTCGTTTATTTGAATATTACACATTTTCTCATCATTCAATAGACTATAACTGCTATCATCATTTCATGTTGGCGAATAACTATGACCCTCAGTTTCCACTCCAATATCAAATGCTTTTGATTGAGTTGTTGGTGCAAACTTCTGACTTTCATGAAAAATATTTACGTTATTTGTTGAAGCTATTATTTGAGATTTTATGAAAACGTTAGGATATGTCATCACATAAAAACGAGTCAACCCGTGATTTCCTGCTTGAGAATTTAGTATCAATAAAGCCTTAGTCATTTCATCACTCGTAATGTCCACAAAGAATCCTTCACAACCATTTGTACTAAAAATTAATTTAAAATTTATCTTTAAAGAAATGTGGTATTCATTTGAACTTTTACTAATTGTCGCATATATTTTTTCAATTTACTGATCAAATGTAATCATATTTGGAACAACAATCACAATTGTTATTCCATCATGATAATCAATTCTATCATTTTCTGAAATTATCCATGATCCATTATAACATATATTTAGTACAACTAAATTCATTGAACCTGCACAATCACACAAAATGAATAAATTTTTAATTTCTAATCAGATAAAATGGACCTACACGATTTTTAGTTTTATGCATGAGGGCGTCACGCGGGTGATGAGTGGTATTTATATCACTATTTCCGCACTCATTTACTAATATTTTGTATAGTTTTCTTGAGTTTTGTGAATGTTTTGATGTGTTTTGTGTTATTTTGTATATAAATAAAGTTTCAGGACATTCTGGAGGTGATTTGGAGTAAAACAGTGAAAATTGGTGAAAAAAGGGCATTTTGGTAATTTCCACAGCGTCGCGACGCCCAGCGTGAGCCGAATCTACTAACGTGCGCCTGGTCAACTGATCAGGATTTGAGAAGTTTGACTTTGCTAAAATGCGCCGTGCCACGTGTCACCATCACAACGAATCTGCTAACGTGCGCCGTGCCACGTGTCAACATCATATGCTGCCGACACTTTGAATTGACACGTGTCGCCTTGTCATCAGTCATGTCAGCGGTCAACGAGTCAACTATGCCATGTGTCATGCCACGTCATCGGCCACGTCACAAGGTCAACCAAGTCAACTTGACACCTCAGCATCAGCCAATCATCGCGTGACACGTGTCGCCACGTGTCGCAATCCTATTGTGCCGACAATTGCAACACACGCCACACACGCCAGCGCCACGTCATCGCCATGTCAGCGCCATCATCGCCACGTCAGCATGACGTCATCAATGACGTCATCACAATAATTGAGTCTTAGCCGCCTTGACCACGTGTCGCTTCAACAGTCAGCCGCCATGCCACGTGTCGCCTTCTCATCGTGCCACGTCGACCAAATAGTGAAAAATCCAGTGTCGCGACGCTGAGGCTTGCTCGCGACGCGCGACGTGCCCGAACAGTGAAAATTTTTGCTATAAATAGAGGGCGAATTTTTAGTTTTTATACACCTCACACCTCTCTCTCTCTTGATTTCTCTCTCTAGAGAGAGTTTCTCTCTCTAGAATTTTTATTTTTTTTTTTTTTTAGTTTTTTTTAATTTATTTATTTGTAATTTATTTTATTACCATTTGTAATAATAGTAATTTAATTTTTACTTTTTACTTTTTACAGTTTTTACTATTCATGAGAAAGTAATTTCCCAGCTAGGGTGAAAGGTAATTCTTTTACTGTTACTATTTAGATTAATCTCCCTTAAAAATAATATATTAACTATTTAAAATATTGACTTAATAAAGAATACCGCTATATTGGTCGTTGGTATATTTATTTTCTGTTAGTTTGAACCTGATTAATCAAGGATACCGCCAGATTGGTCGGTTGATAAATTTATTTTGGTACCGCCTTTATGGCTGGATTATGGACAAATATTACCGCCTATATGGCTGGTTGGACTTAATTGGACTTAATCAGGATACCGCCAGATTGGTCGGTTGGTTAAATAATATCACAAGTTTATATATTATTTTATGGGAGATATCTAAATTAGTAGTAGTAAAAGTAATTCCTTTTACCTTAGCATTTTATTTTATTGCAATTTACTTTTCAGTATTTACTTTTCAGCATTTTTACTTTATGTCTTTTACTTTTCAGTTATTACCCTAGTTATGTGTTGTAACTAAATAGTTATCTGGGGTTGTGATGAATTTCAATATCACCAGTTTATAAGGGTTAGATTATAGTTTGGGTAATATAATGATTTATTTATTGAGTCTTAATCTTAATGCTTTTTATTAACCGATCACTAATAAAATTGATTAGGTAAACTTAAAATGAACTAGACATAGAGATTTTAAGTTTAAAACCTTAGACTCAATAGCCCACGATCTTCCTTGAGGATAGATAACCCTTTAATAGATTTCCTTACAGGATAGGAATATACCTGTCGGGCGAGGTAGCCATAATTGGAACTTAATCTTAATGAATCCAGATAATGTGGTTGACATAGGAATATGGTTCAATTGGGTTATACTGGGTATTTGTGTCTGACCATCGACAGATGCTTTCGCATAATTTCGTGTTCCAGGTTAATAAATCATTGTATTTCCTAACTATAAAATAATCACTTCATCTTTATAATGATATTGGAATAAATCACAACCCTAGATCTTAGTGTCTTTTGTATTTTCCTTAGTATTTTCTTTTGTCTTTTTATTTATTTATTTATTTAGCAAAGTCTTTCAACCAAACAAACAAACAATCTCTCTCTTCTCATTTAATTAGATATTTGTAAATAAATAGATTCAACAATTAATAACAACAGTAGGAATTAAGTCCTCGTGGGATCGATATTTTTATACTACTTGAACGATACGTGCGCTTGCGTTATACGTGTGTGTTTACGCCGGTCAAGTTTTTGGCGCCGTTGCCGGGGACTTATATTTCTTGAGTTGTTAATTTTGAAACTATCTAATTTACTTATATCTAATTTTCTTTCTTTTATTTTGTAATTTTTCTTTCTTTTGTTTTCAGGTGATTAAAAAAATGGAACATATCGGGAATTGAGAAATCACGAACTTTACAAAAGATACACCCCAAATCTGGGAGCAACAGTCCGATTTTCTGAGGCCTGTTGTTGAGCCCAATGACTATCACTGGATGTCAGAACCAAGTAATACTACTTTTGCTCAACAGAACTCAATGTGGAGATGTGACATATGTAATGGTAACCACCCAAGCGATTATTGCGAGTACAACTACAATTCAGGGTGGCAGAACTATCAGAATCCTTCATGGTATGATGAGCCAACATATTTCACAGAACCATCACATTTTCCATCTTATCCATCATCTTCCTTCAATCCTTATCAAGAACCACAACAATCCGAGGAAGATCAATTGATTCACATGTTCAAAGAACAAGAAGCTCGATTCGATGCACAAATTCAGAGTAACGCAGAATCCATACAGAGAATGACAGATCAGATCAGACAATTAATAGAAAATCAGAACATCATACCTCAAGAACCAGTTTCAGATGACACTGATGAAGCCTTCGAGTACCCAGAAATCCACGATGACACCTTAACAGAGGAGGAGGCTGAGCAGTATCAACAACCAGAGGTATCAGTTCAGGAACCCGAACCGACAAAGTCTCGATTTGATTTCTATTATTCAGATTCTGACGAGGATGAACTGAGCTGTTTGTACCAACTGCATCAAAAATTGAGGATGGAATTCTGTATCCTCAAAATGAAGATCTTGGAGATTCCATTGCACAAATGTTTGATGAAGATCTACCTGAGCCAATCACTTCAACCAGATCAGAGGATGAAGACCTAAAATCTAACATTTCTTTTCAGGTTGACAATTTTGAAACATGTATTTCACAGATGACAGATGAAGAGCTTAATGCAGAAATTTTCAAATACATCTGTGAAGAAAAGGTGGAGCAAGAAGCAGAGCAAATGGAGGAGCAAATGTCTGACCTTATTAAAAATCCAGAGCATTCAGGAAAAACATCGCTGTTTTGGGGAGTACAAATCAAAGAAACCACCCAGAAGCTTGAAAGAATGAACTTCCATTCCAAGTCAAGCACCATACGAGACCTCCTAATTTTATTACTTTCTTTACAGGAACCACTGGAACAATAAGGAGCAAAAAAGTGACACGAGCACTGAATGAGACAAAATTCTTTTTGCCACTTTACCGTTGGAAGAGACCATTCAAAAGCAACGCTCACGGGATTGTCTTTGATAGGACATCCAAAACGACACTGAAACCTCCTTAACAGATGAATTTCAGTCACGTCTGGCTGAAGACGAAAAATTTAGCGCTAGCAGGGAGGCAACCCGTGCAATTTGTTGTAATTTATTTATTTATTTAATTTATTTTTGTGTGTGAACCTTTTAATTTGTGTGTGAGTTTTGCAGGAAAAATTAAAATGGAATTTATCAGGACAAAGCAAGCCAGTACAAGCGGGAATTTCAAAATAAAAATTTGACAAAATCACGAAGATACAAAGTTGATCCAGGAGACGGCCAAGTAAGGAGACATTTTTGAGACGCGTCCATATGGATTTATCCGTCACAAGACATGGTTTTGCCAAAAAAAAAAAAAAAAAAAAAAATCAGCGTCGCGACGCTGACTCAAAAACAGAACATAAGTAGGGCGCTGGCAGCATCTCCTTTCACTCTACTCTCTTCTTCTCCTCAAACCCCCCAACAGCCGCAACCTTCACCGAGACTGCAACCATCTCACCAGAACCACCACCACCTCCAACCGTGAGCAAACCAATCACCACCCACCACGCACGATCCAGCCATTGCCGAGATCTACCAGAAACCAGAAACCCATATTTGCCACCATCGAGACAAACCGAGATCCACCACCGTGAGACCGCCAAATCCACGACCGAAACCGCAACCACTCACCGAGAACAAACAAAACCAAGACCCTTCAGCCACCAAACACTTCCTTCGCCGAGCCTTCGCCGAGCCTTCTCCAGCCAAGACGCACCACACACAAACCGAGAACCTCCACAGCAACCCCCATCGTAAACCTCCATTGTTGACCATCACCTTCGCCACAAGCCGAAACCACCCAGATCTAACCATTTTCTCTCAAATCTCCACCATCACCGAAACCGCAAGAGTCTTCACCAACCAAAATCCAGCCACCACAAGCCGAGATCCACACCGTGAGCAACCACCGCGAGCCACCCCTGCCGTGACTCAACCGTGAGCCAACGAACCAAATCGGCCTTCCATCGACCAAACCGGAAGTCATCACCTGTAACTAACTGAGACAAACCAGCCATTGCCGAGCCAAATTGCCACTGTCTTGCCGAATATTACCACCACCACCGTCGCAAACCGGAACCAAGCCATCCTTGCCGAGAACATCCTTCACCATCACTGCCAACCAAATACACTGCCGAGTACCACTGCCAAAATCAGAATTTGAAAATACGGTAATGATTTGATAAAAAATTGATTTGGTAATTGGGTAAATTGAAAAATTGAATTGTGAATTGGTTGACTGTGAATTTTGAATTGCGAAGTGTTGGATTGTGAATTAAGTTGATTCGTCGTAATTGGGGGCGAAGTGCGGTAACTGATTGATTTGGAGTGTTTGCGGTGATTTTTGTTGTTTTGTGTTGTTGAGGATTTGAGGAAAACAGAGGAGATTCTGTCGAAATTTCTAAAAAAAAATGCCACCGAAGAGATCCAGAGCGTCAACATCTGCTGAACCCAGTTTTGACACTACAAAATTTGTCTCAGCAGCTGCAGACAGCGCTATGAGAGGGGACTGACTAAGAAAGTCGGAATCATTGAGAGAGGCTTTGAGATTCCCTCTGGATTATTTCCAGATATAGACAGGGTGATTACCGACAGACACTGGCAGAAACTGTGCCAGCAACCCAGACCTGCGAGCATTTCACTTGTCAGAGAGTTTTACGCGAATGCTGCTCAGCATGTCGCTTATCAGGTTATGGTGAGAGGGAAACAGGTTTCCTTTGACTCGGTGACGATCAATAAATTTTTGGGATCCCGGAGATGGAGTTGGATGATTATACTGCAGTGAGGAATGAGATTGAGATTTCGCAGATGACAGATGAGTTATGTATCCCTAATGCCACCTGGGAAATGAGCAGCAGTGGGGAATACATGAAGATGAGCTCCAGGTTTCTTAAACCAGATGCGAGAGTTTGGTTTCACTTCCTCACGAGATCACTCATTCCAGGGACCCACATCACTTTTGTCACCCGGGAGAGATGGTTCTGTTGTACTGTTTGATGACGGGGCTATCCATTGACGTGGGAGTGCTTATTTCTACAAATATTGCTTGGGCTGCTACCCAATCGCAAGCTGGACTGTATTACCCTTACCTGATCACTTCATTGTGCACTTTAAGTATGGTTCCAGTTGACCCGCAAGAAGACCAATGCAGCCCATGACAGCTATGACTCCCAGACTGATACAGCAGCTCCGAGCAGAGAGGCAGACCCTGCCGGACCATCTTCGTCAGCACCTGCTGCTGCACCACAGCAGCCACCTCCTCCGCCACACAGAGCAGTACAGTCTCGTACCCTGCCTGAGAGAGTCGCCAGAGTGGAAACAAAGTTGAGATATTTGGTTCAACTGCAGCAAGGAATGGCACGACATATGGGAATGCAGGAGGATCAGATGCCACCATATACACTTTCAGATAGCGACGAGGATGAGACTAACACGTAAACTCGGTACCATTGTTCCTAACTTTAGTTTTTTTTTTTTTTTGAACGCATTAGGGACAATGCTTAATTTAGGTTTGGGGGTGCAAAACTTTGTGTTAATACTTTCCGTTAAAATTTTTCATTTATGCAACAAAATTCCGTTAAAATCAATAGAAGTTCTTTAATTGATTAGTACCTTATTTTTAGTTTGTGTTGTTTTTTATTTTAGTCCAAATTTTTCGAAAAAAAAAAAATTGAAAAATTTTCAAAAATTACAAAAATATTTTGCATTTTTTGTTTTTATTTTAACTAAAATGTGAATTGGTAAGAAATAGCCGAGTAAGGAGTTTCCACTCTTGAGACGTATTTCAATCCATTTATTTCGAAATAAGTTAATTTTTGTTTATTTTAATTTAATTATTTAATTTGTGAATTCTCCATAAATCTGACTAAAATGAATCTTCATATGCTCATTTGACAGGTATTATCAACATGCATAGTAACATACAGACATGAGCTGTAATTGAAAAGCTTGTAATATTTCGTGCTCTAGTTTAATTGGAGAAAGCATCTATAAATAGTAATGGAATAAAAAAAAAAAAAAAGTTCGAGATCCGGGTTATTAAGTCTGTAAGGGTGTTTTAACACCTAATGCCCTAAAACCAACTGGTTTGGGAGTCATTGGCCCAAAGCTCGCTACATGGATCGAAGATGCTACAAAAAAAATATATTCATATCTGAAGTCTGAGTAATTAAGTTCGTAGGGGTGTCTTAACACCTGGTGCCCTAAAGCCAACTGGTTTGGGAGCCATCGACCCAACACTCGCTACATAGACGGAAGGTATTGTATATAAATAAAAAGTCAAAATTCAGAAAAATCAGAAAAATCAGAAAAATTATTCCATTGCTACAAAAAGGTGTGAAATCTGATAGAACTTTAGGACAAAAATATTACTCTTATCAACTGCACTTGTGACTGTTGTGGGCAAAAATGAGTTGTTTAATATTTTGTTAGCTGTGTATATGGAGAATGGTAAAAATAATCGGAGAATTTACTTATTCGGTAATTTAGAAAGAAACAAAACATCTAGTAACTTGGAGTAGAATTGTCACCTGATTAGTCACTAACTTTCTTTATTCTCTTTTCGCTTGCCTTTTTGCTTTTGTGTGCATTAGTTTTACTATCTTTTTACTTTTGTAAAATGTTTGTGGGTATCATTGCTGTAAACCCTCACGAGACTACAACTCGTCCACTAGGGACACCTATGGGTTTAAAGGCTTGTTGCATATGCTAAATGCAACCGTGATCCCTACGAAAATGGCTTAGTTAAATTTTATTCTGTTATTTTATTCTGTATTTTGCTCGAGGACTAGCAAAATGTTAGGTTTGGGGGTGTGATGAGTGGTATTTATATCACTATTTCCCACTCATTTAATCTAATATTTTGTATAGTTTCTTGAGTTTTGTGAATGTTTTGATGTGTTTTGTGTTATTTTGTATATAAATAAAGTTTCAGGACATTCTGGAGGTGATTTGGAGTAAAACAGTGAAAATTGGTGAAAAAAGGGCATTTTGGTAATTTCCAGCGTCGCGTCGCCCAGACCTTCCGCGTCGCGACGCCCAGCGTGAGCCGAATCTACTAACGTGCGCCTGGTCAACTGATCAGGATTTGAGAAGTTTGACTTTGCTAAAATGCGCCGTGCCACGTGTCACCATCACAACGAATCTGCTAACGTGCGCCGTGCCACGTGTCAACATCATATGCTGCCGACACTTTGACTTGACACGTGTCGCCTTGTCATCAGCCATGTCAGCGGTCAACGAGTCAACTATGCCATGTGTCATGCCACGTCATCGCCACGTCACAAGGTCAACCAAGTCAACTTGACACCTCAGCATCAGCCAATCATCGCGTGACACGTGTCGCCACGTGTCGCAATCCTATTGTGCCGACAATTGCAACACACGCCAACACACGCCAGCGCCACGTCATCGCCACGTCAGCACCACATCATCGCCACGTCAGCATGACGTCATCAATGACGTCATCACAATAATTGAGTCTTAGCCGCCTTGCCACGTGTCGCTTCAACAGTCAGCCGCCATGCCACGTGCCGCCTTCTCATCGTGCCACGTCAACCAAATAGTGAAAAATCCAGTGTCGCGACGCTGAGGGCTTGGCGTCGCGACGCGCGAACAGTGAAAATTTTTGCTATAAATAGAGGGCGAATTTTTAGTTTTTAATACACCTCACACCTCTCTCTCTCTTGATTTCTCTCTCTAGAGAGAGTTTCTCTCTCTAGAATTTTTATTTTTATTTTTATTTTTAAATTTTTTTAATTTATTTATTTGTAATTTATTTTAATTACCATTTGTAATAATAGTAATTTAATTTTTACTTTTTACTTTTTACAGTTTTTACTATTCATGAGAAAGTAATTTCCCAGCTAGGGTGAAAGGTAATTCTTTTACTGTTACTATTTAGATTAATCTCCCTTAAAAATAATATATTAACTATTTAAAATATTGACTTAATAAAGAATACCGCTATATTGGTCGGTTGGTATATTTATTTTCTGTTAGTTTGAACCTGATTAATCAAGGATACCGCCAGATTGTCGGTTGATAAATTTATTTTGGTACCGCCTTTATGGCTGGATTATGGACAAATATTACCGCCTATATGGCTGGTTGGACTTAATTGGACTTAATCAGGATACCGCCAGATGGTCGGTTGGTTAAATAATATCACAAGTTTATATATTATTTTATGGGATATATCTAAATTAGTAGTAGTAAAAGTAATTCCTTTTACCTTAGCATTTTATTTTATTGCAATTTACTTTTCAGTATTTACTTTTCAGCATTTTTACTTTATGTCTTTTACTTTTCAGTTATTAGCCCTAGTTATGTGTTGTAACTAAATAGTTATCTGGGGTTGTGATGAATTTCAATATCACCAGTTTATAAGGGTTAGATTATAGTTTGGGTAATATAATGATTTTTTTATTGAGTCTTAATCTTAATGCTTTTTATTAACCGATCACTAATAAAATTGATTAGGTAAACTTAAAATGAACTAGACATAGAGATTTTAAGTTTAAAACCTTAGACTCAATAGCCCACGATCTTCCTTGAGGATAGATAACCCTTTAATAGATTTCCTTACAGGATAGGAATATACCTGTCGGGCGAGGGTAGCCATAATTGGAACTTAATCTTAATGAATCCAGATAATGTGGTTGACATAGGAATATGGTTCAATTGGGTTATACTGGGTATTTGTGTCTGACCATCGACAGATGCTTTCGCATAATTTCGTGTTCCAGGTTAATAAATCATTGTATTTCCTAACTATAAAATAATCACTTCATCTTTTAATGATATTGGAATAAATCACAACCCTAGATCTTAGTGTCTTTTGTTATTTTCCTTAGTATTTTCTTTTGTCTTTTATTTATTTATTTATTTAGCAAAGTCTTTCAACCAAACAAACAAACAATCTCTCTCTTCTTCATTTAATTAGATATTTGTAAATAAATAGATTCAACAATTAATAACAACAGTAGGAATTAAGTCCTCGTGGGATCGATATTTTTATACTACTTGAACGATACGTGCGCTTGCGTTATACGTGTGTGTTTACGCCGGTCAGCGGGCGCTCGCTCTTGTAAGTGAATGGGCGCTCGCGCGTGCGTCCTTTAGTATGGGAGCTCGCGACTGCGCCTAATCCCTTCTGTGGGCGCCCGTTTATTCCTATGTCTGCAAGCATCCGTGCGGGCGCCCCAACAAGGATTTGGGCATCCTCGCGGGCGCACGGACGCAGTATTCTTAGGTTCTTTTTTCAACTTGAAAAGAATGGTAATTTGGTCTCAAAAATATTTATTTGACCATTAAAAATATTTTTGAGATTGCAAGTCAATTTTTATAATGGATAAATGAAAGTGATTATTTTTGTAAATTTCCCTTTTATTAATCAATTAGTGTTTCTATTTTAGAAAATGATTTAAAACATGACTGTTGTATAACAAAGATGAAAACACTTGCTATTCATATTGAACAGAATAATGTGCTTAAAATTTTCATGAACCAAGAAAAACTATACGGTAGGCATATCAAAAACTCTAAAAATAACCTTATGACGACACCGTTTCTCTTTCTGTAGTATATTTATCTCATTACTGCTTTCAAAGTTAAAAATAAAAAATCTGGGATTATATTTTAAATTAATTTTTTATACCATGTCTTTCAAGGAACTTACTCAAATCAATGTTACTAAATTTGCTAGAAATATATTTAATCAATTTTTATTAATACTTGAGTGAGTAAAGACCCAATAAAACATATTTGTGCAGATGTCATTGGAAGATTAGTAGCTGTTAGGAACATTCGAGATATTTACCTTCAAGGATCTATAGTTTCATTGCATAAAATAGACTTGATGATTTCAAAGTGAGTTTTTTTTAATTAAAATTTATTAATTGATTGTATTTTACACAGCTCCAAACTATTATATGATCACTAAGATTCTAAACGTCATTTATAGGGGAAAACTATAGGGTTTGGCCTATGAGATAGTTTCTCATAAGGGTGTTCATGGATCGGGTAGGATCGGTTTTTTTTTTAAATTTGTTAATTCCGATTGAGTTGGGTTGGGTCACGTGGGTTGACCAACCCTAACCCGAAGTTTGAGAATGCAAACCCGCGCAGCTCGGGTCACAAAAAAAAAATTTAGGTATTAGTTATTTTGAAATATAAATATTAGCTATTTTATATCATGAAACTTGTTATACATATAAATTTCAAGACAATAAAAGTAATAAACAACTGAAATAATAGTACAAATTTTAAAAAATAATAAAAATTTTAGAAAAATAACAAAAATTAAAAAAAAAAATTCTATTGTTTGCATATTGGGTCGGGTTAACCGAAAATATATTATTATTTTGGAAAAACCCACATTAAGGCCCCTGTACTCTCAATGTTTTTTACATTACACCCATGTACTAAATTTTCTACACATTGCACCCATGTACTCTCAATGTTTTTTACATTGCACCCTTATACTAAATTTTCTACACATTGCACCACTGCACTCTCAAAAAATTGACATTCCACCCTTATTTTAACGGCAAGTTAACAGAGTTGAGAAATATTCTGACATCACCCACCCTTATTTCGGATTGGACCGAACAATTTTTTTTACTTTGAAGTTATGCTAGGGCGCATAACTATATGTTAGGGCGCATAAATATTATGCTCCTTCTGATACATTCAAAAATCGAACTAATTTATTGCAAAAATTAGATCAAAACTACGATCTTGGAGTGTTATTAATGAACAACAAAAAACAACAAAGATACTTCACGGTTATCGGACATCATTCCTAAAGAACGACAACGAGTATTACATGTCATGCGTGCACATTTATAGCAAACACCCATTTTTTTAGCTCTTCTCTTTTTAGCATAGGTGCTTCTTCCTAAACCAGACAGATATGACACAGATAAGGGTGGGTAATGTCAGAATATTTCTCAACTCTGTTAACTTGCCGTTAAAATAATGGTGAAATGTCAATTTTTTGAGAGTGCAAGGGTGCAATGTGTAGAAAATTTAGTATATGGGTGCAATGTAAAAAACATTGAGTACAGGGGTGCAATGTGTAAAAAATTTAGTACAGGGATGCAATGTAAAAAACATTGAGAGTACAGGGGCCTCAAGGTGGGTTTTTCCTATTATTTTTGAAACCATAACAGATCGGATTGGGTCGAATCGCGGATTGACCGGGAAAACAGAACACCTCTGGTTTCTCATTGAAAATTGAAGATTACATTGTGTCAAGAAAAAAAGGCCCTTTTATAATTATTGCAGCCTCCATCGTTTTTAAAGTTAAATAATAAAGTTAAAGTTCACAACCGCCAAGCGGGGATAGCTCAGTTGGGAGAGCGTCAGACTGAAGATCTGAAGGTCGCGTGTTCGATCCACGCTCACCGCATATTTTTCCATCATCATGCTTCAAAGTTCAAACGGCGTCGTGTCTTATGCCGCATTCATTACATTAAACATTATTCAAACGTCGTCGTTTCTTATGCTGCATGCATACATATATACACATTGTATAAATCTCTATTCTCCAATAACTTTGAGACACGTTACGTACCGTCCAGATTATTTTCCCAAGCGAAAAAAAAAGACCAGATGGCAGATGCTGTGTGGATAAAATGGGATATGAGTTGGAGATTCTTAAAATCCTTGGCAGCCATCTCATTGGCTGAATCAAACTTCCAGAATCCCCACCACAAATTCCCCAACTCATGCATTTTCCACCACACCCCTTCTCTTTTGTTTCTCATTTCTAACTATAAAGACCTTCATCTCTCTTTCTACATTTGTCTTGAAAAACACATTAACATCAAATCAAGGTTTCAACAGAAATAATAAAATTGGCAATGGCATCAATATTGGCAGCTGCTACTGCTAGCTCTAGCACTTCCCTTAGGCCAACCCCATTTCTTGGTCAAAGCAGGTCAAGTGTTAACACTCTTAAAGATGTGGTTCCCATGGGAAATGCCAAGTACACGATGGTAAATGTGTTTCTTTCCTAAGTCCTATAAACATGTAGATTGTATAAATATTAATGGAGGCTTTTGTTGTGTTTAGGGAAATGAACTGTGGTATGGGCCAGACAGAGTGAAGTACTTGGGACCCTTTTCAGCACAGACTCCATCATACTTGACTGGAGAGTTTCCAGGTGATTATGGATGGGACACTGCTGGTTTGTCAGCTGATCCTGAGGCCTTTGCCAGGAACAGGGCTCTTGAGGTGATGTTCTTTTCTTCTTATATATTCTTCTTGATCAGCACTGTGATTTTAGCATCAAAGATATGGATAATATAATAAAAAAATAAATTTATTGTAGGTGATCCATGGGAGGTGGGCTATGCTTGGAGCACTAGGCTGCATCACCCCTGAAGTTCTTGAGAAATGGGTGAAAGTAGACTTCAAGGAACCAGTTTGGTTCAAAGCTGGAGCTCAGATTTTCTCAGAAGGTGGCCTTGACTACTTGGGCAACCCCAACCTTGTTCATGCTCAAAGCATTCTGGCAGTCCTGGGATTCCAGGTTGTCCTCATGGGACTCGTTGAGGGATTCCGAATCAACGGCCTCCCCGGCGTTGGAGAAGGAAATGACCTCTACCCTGGTGGCCAATACTTTGATCCTCTTGGCCTTGCTGATGATCCTGTTACATTTGCTGAACTCAAGGTGAAGGAGATCAAGAATGGCAGGCTAGCTATGTTTTCAATGTTCGGTTTCTTTGTCCAGGCTATTGTCACAGGTAAAGGTCCCCTGGAGAATCTTCTTGACCACCTTGACAACCCTGTTGCTAACAATGCTTGGGTCTATGCTACCAAGTTTGTACCCGGATCATAAACTGATTATCATCATTACTGTAATGCCCCTCATTGTTACTTGTGCAAATATTTTTGACAAATTCAAAGGGAGGCACTATTAACATTTTCCTTTCTACGCAACTACAAACTTTTGGCATTACATTAATGACAACAGAATATACACAAATCATGGAAAAAGAGGACTGGATCTCTAATCGAATCCCTATCTGGCTATACACATACCCAACTGTCATTCCACCAAATAACAAAAACTGGTACATATACCAAAATACAATTCCTCAGTTAAACTACCCTCGCACAATATAAACACCCCCTAACAACAGCCACCGCGGGACTGAAACAGACATTGCTATGGAAATATTTCTTCTCCTGTATTCCTCGAGTTATCATATCATCGTTCTCTCAAGACCAAGAGATACGCTAACTTGAATACTATTGAACTCTAGAGCTTATCTTCCCCCACCATCTGCGACGAGTTTTCTCAACTTCTGAATTTCCAAGTTTATTAAGCCTCCCCTTTGTCTCCCTTAGTCTTGCTTTGTAGTCTTTCTTCCATGTCTCAAATCTGTGTTTCAATTTCCGAAGTTCTACATCAGGATGCGTATTAGAAGCCGGTTGCACTGTTTTGACCTCAACCAACGCCTTGGCATTGTCATCGAAAATCTGTCTCCGCTGCTCAAATTCCCTTGTCAAACAATTTACAGCGGTCAAACCCCCATTAGACTCTCTCCCGGCTCCAGCGTCAGGAACTGCATTGGTAAATTTCATGGGTGTGCTTCCACCTGGAGTTTGAGATCCCATGGACATATCCTCAGAATCATAAAATTGAGGTGATGCAGAAGCATCAAGTCTGCCAGGTTCACCTGCAGTGTTGTCAGAAGCAAGGCTTTTCCGGGCTGCAGCAAGACTCGTCTGCATCAAAGTACAATAAAAGACTCAGGCATCTTAGTCATTAAATCATTTATGCATACATCTTGTGAGCATTCATGTGCCTATGCATGCATAATAAATATAGAACTCATTTAATATGCTCCCCTTACAGATCCACGTCTATGTATGAACATGTAAACTCACTTGCAAAGATGCCATCTGCTTTTGCCACATCTCCTCCATTGATTTCATTTTCGCTTCATATTCCAACCGTTTGGCTTCATATTGGTGTAATTGCTCACGCAATGCAGCATTCTCCTCTTCCTTTTGGCCCAAAGTTGCTTCAGCCTTAAGAACCCGCCTCTGAAGCTCTGCCAAAGCTGTAGGCAGAGCCTGTACCTGCTCCTGCGGAACATCCTGCTGAGCCAAGGAAAGTGACCTTTACCTGTTAGTCTTGAGCTCAACTTTTCACAGAAAAGAAAAGACATTCTTGATAATTTTTTCACATAGGTGTTCTCCAAGTTGCATATATTATAAAGGAATGTAGCCGTGGCTCATTATTTTTATGGTTCCTCACAAACCAGTTTTAATCCCCTTCAGCTTGTTAAAATTTAAATTAAATACACTACAGGATAAAAAGGTAGCCAATTATTTTAATTTGGGCCCAAGCATTTTGACATTTCAATGATGAAAATCAGACAAGTCTACCAACCAAATTTGACAATCTGATGTGAAAAAAAAAGGGTAAAATAACTCGCCAGAAACAAAGGTTAATTATCATCAAAATTAAGCATGAATGAACCACAACATATGGAAGATTTCTCATAGTTATGCCTACAAAAATGGAGAACAATCAATTGCATAGCAGACAAAAAAGTGGAAGAGAAAGGCAAGTATACACATGCATCGTAAGAGTACCTTCATCTCTGAACTTTTCCTGCCAGGCCTTCGTTTAAATTTTGCGTTCACAGTGTTTGATTGTTTGAGCTTAAGCATGTTGAAATACTTCCGAACCAACCACCCACGGATTGCTGAAAGCACATTAAAAAGTAAAGAAAGAAAATGAGAAACTGTGCGCCATGAGAAAACCACAAAGTTGGCTATCAACAACATAACTTGTACCAGATTGTAAGCATATGATTGCTGTCAGCTGCTCATCAAGAATTTTGGGAGCAATAGCGGAGCACCTCTTTGCTACACTAGCATATCTCCTCCTAGTATTCTCACCACGTGCATCTACATTTAGAGGTAACTTTCATCACATACGTGAATGAAAAAGCTCAAGAAACTTTTTAATCAAGAGACAAGCTTCTGCAGTTTTAAACAAATCAAGCTATGATTCATAAATCTTCACTTTGAGCCGCCAAAATAACAATCAATGGTGCTTTAAAGCACAAACACCATTTACACCAAAAACTGAAAGATCCCACAGGATGTTCAATTTGCATGAGACAAAGCAAATAACATCAAGAATATACAGAACCAGATGAGAGAAATGCAATACATGATTGTAATGTCAATACTCCGTTGTTGAGCTCATGGAAATGAGAACGAGCCTGGTAACCACGAAAACACTTTTGAAGCCTAATTATGCCTTGCAAAACTTGTTTCCTCCTATCCTCCAATGCACCAAGCTATCAAACAATTCATGACATAACAGAATTAGTGAAACAACTAAACTTACAAACAGAAGAAAAAAATGTCTTAAAGTTACAGTTTGAAAACTCTGCAGGTAGTCAAAACTTTTAAGCTGTGACACAATCCTTCATAGAACATTAAAAACTGTAGGATTCCTCAGTTAAGTGCATGCCAAATTAAAAATATTAGTCTCAAAACTAACATATGCAAAAAAAAAAAAGTTAGAATGCTTGTACTTCATCTCCAGGAATTCTTAGACATTTAAGAAAATCTAATAGTTCATTCAATTTGTTAAAATCTCACCTAAGATATTGTTAGAATCATAATCATAATCATCCAAAGATATGATTATTCTTCTACATATCTCTAAAATATTGATACATAAACATTGAGATATGATTATGTAATCCTAATCATTATTAGTATATTCAGTTTCTATATTTAATTTGATGTAATGCCTATATAAAAGCATATATTTTGTAATTCTAAGTATCTATAAATATAGAATTGTCTTATTTCTTTACATGGTATCAAAGCAAATTTGTCTCCGAGTTCTGTGATTTTGTGTCTAGTTTCTCTCCTTTAGAGTCATTGTTCAAGCCGGAGCGTACGGAACACATGTCACTGTATGCGCGAGCCTCATGCACCACATCTTCTTCAGCAATCTTGACAACACTGACGACGACAAAATGCTCAAATTTTGTTAGCCATTCGTTTCTTTTTCACATCAAGTTCCACATCCGATTCTTTTCGGGATTTTTTGTCATGGGGTGATTTGGCAAGTTTTCTTTAGATGTTTTGAGTTGTTTTGGAATAATTTAAACTTTTAGGGCTTTTTTGGAATATTTCAAATTTCTCGCAGTGTATTTTCTAGCGATGTTAAACCATCCAAACTTCCGCATATGTTCCCGTTGTGTATTCTCCAGCGGCATTAAAACATCCAAGTCACCGTATATATTCCTGCTATGCATTCTCCAACGGTGTTAAAACACTCTAGTCTCTTTGTGGTTCTAGAACAAGTTTCATTTGTAACAAGCTTGGTGCATATTATACTTATGCTCCAACTTTAGGGGGAGTGTTAGGTTCCCTAAAATATTGTTATAATCATAATCATAATCATCCAAATATATGACTATGATTATACATATCTCTAAAATATTATTATATAATATTTGAGATATGAGTATGTAATCCTAATGATTATTAGTATATTTAGTTTATATATTTAACTTGATATAACGCTTATATAAAAGCATATATCTTGAAATTCTAGGTATTCAGAAATATAGAATTATCTTATTTCTTTACACAACTCACTCTCCTATCCAAGTTACAATTTCATCCTATAATAGTAAAACTTCAAAATTAATTTAGGTAATCTAAACAACTTCTGTCAGTAGTCAACAGAATAACAAAAACCAGCTTTCTCCTCATTTGAACTAAGAAGGTATGATGAATGCTTTTTCCTGTTTTATTTGATCTTCCTATATATAATAGTACAATTTCTGGAAATTGGGCGAGCACTCAATTCATGGGTAGTTGTCCTACAATGGGATATAATAAAACGTAAAATGTTACTGTAAAGTACAGGAGCCTACCTGCCCTGATCGGAGATACAATTTGGTGTAGCCAACTTGATACATTTCAGGACGAACATTAAATTGTTGTAGAACAGCCACTGATATACTTAATGGATCCTGAGACAATTGTTTCTCTGCGAGAAGGAATCCATACCTAAAATGTATAACAGGTACATAAGAAGACTTAACAGAGGATTTGAAAGAAAAAAAAATACTCAAAGACTGAAAGAGAATTCATTATATACCTTCCTGAAAACTCTTGATGTGTCATTCGATTAGGATATCCTGATCTTGAAATTCTGACTATCCCCAAAACTCCACAACATCTAAGCTGCTGTAAAACAAGGTCTTCTTCATATATGCCAGGAAGTTGCTTACTATTTGGTTTTATGCAGCGAATAAAGTGAGGTTTGGTGTTCTCCAACTGGTGCATCAATTTGAAGAGTTGACCCTATAAACATCCAAGAGACATTTTTTTAAGGTTTTACAAAACATGATTCAGGAATGTGAAGTTTTTATCTAGTTTTAAATTTTCTGTTTTGGAACACGAAGAATTTATGAAATAATATATTCTCATCGAATTCATGCAAAACTGTGACACATGAAAATCTAGGAAAATAAAAAATTAAAAAAATAAAAAATAAACTAAAGTAAAACTCTTGTACTCTGCACATCACAAGATAAATATTTTCAGAATTTATGGTTGGTTCTCCAAAATTCCAAAATCATCCCAAAAAGTCCCATGCTAATGTGATAAGCTAGTTTCGGCATCCTATTTGAAGCAAATTCCCAAAGTAACAACTATTCGTGTAATTAAATATCAAATTGTAATCAAGCACATTTACCTTGAATGTTGTACCAACACTTCGCTTTTGGGCGTCTAATGCCCCCAGTGGACAAATTGTAGCTGGTTTCTGCGACTGGTTAAGCACTTTGGCGGCAAATAACTGTAGTAGTCGGCAAGTACAAGAAGATAAAAGTTGGATGATGTCAGTTTGCAGAGGATCTCGGTTCTTTTCCAGAAATCCATTTGTATCATAGGGAACCTGATAAGAGCGCAAATGTTAATTTTGTAAATGAATAAATTGGAAGAAAAAAACGAAAACATTTTATAAGCACAATGCTCGTCTGTAACGGTAACTATGGTGCTGTACTAGCTGCAACAAGAGAGAAATTTAAATAAAATATATGCCACCAAGCCTCTATTTAACATGTTAACTTATGTTTTACAGATACTTCTGGTGCACAGTAAATGTATATGCATTAAGTACTGATATCTAACAACCAACACAAATAAAAAAAGATATTGCAAATATCAACTATCAAACACTTAAAAATTTAGCTCTACTTTCAGTTATCGCTAGAATTAACAGTGCAATTAACAATATTAGAACTGATCTTTGAAGCTTCACTAAGGAAAAGTTGGTGGTCATAAGAAAATTAAATTTGTAAAACTCCTAAAAAATTCAGAAAAAAAACTGACCTCTCCAGCATAATGACGAATAGTGAAAGCCCTGCCTCTCTCTCCTCTAAAGCAAGAATTTGAACTCAAGTGCTGCTTAAGCTTATTGGCAAATGTCAAATCAGTTGCCTTCAGGATATTTGATTCCTCATCCAGTAAAGAAAGTATCCCCAAAGGTTTCTGCATAGAGAACCAGATAATCAAATGAGTGACTGCTATAAAGACGTAACACATAACATATAGGGAAAATTCTAGTATTGAAATTACAGCATACGAGTTGAAAGAAATCATTAATTTCCAGATGTCAGAGAATATAATATTTGAGAGCTATCGTAACAAAAATATTAAGGAAGAAATAAAAAAATAAACCACGAATATGGAGGTAAATCAAAAGTTTAAAGAAACAGCTGAGGAAACTCCAAATTCCACTTGAGCTGAAAAACAGATGGATGACAAAGTAAGGCCACAGATACCTTCTCAATTAAATTCAAGCACTCTTCATTGTCTTCAAATTCAACTTCGGCCCAATCAACCCCATCCAATTCATACTCCTGAAATAGAAATGTAAATTGCACCTTCACTTATATATAAATACAAATAACTAGAAATTAGAGTTAGAAAAACAAAGGCCCAGTGATCAGCATTGATGTCAAAGAAGACAAAAAAGTACGGCCAGATTAGTTCAGACACCAAATAAATAATAATAAGGATTATAATAATTATAACAATAAATGAATCAATCAACCAATAATAAGAACACAAAAGTTTGAGATTCTGCAGATAGATTGTGATGGTGATGCCAATATATTATTTATTGCAGAGCCATGAACTCTGTGCAGAAGGATCTAAAAGAAGTTCTCACTATGTATAAATGTATAATCTATGGTGTTATTCTATAGTTCAGCAGGAAAGGTATTCATACCAACGTACATTCAAGCATGATATTATAACCCTTCTTAGGATTGGTGCATATTAACATTGATCTCGTTAAAGATAGCAACATATATGTCCCTTACTCTTAAATTTACATGCAGCAAAATGAAAACAGAAAAGAGCTCTTGTCCTTCCCATATATGGTAGCAAGATACCATGAAGCAGTGCAAACAATGATATCCCAGAGACAAGATCCGTCGGAAAAGTTTGTTGAATCCCACAACAAATAAACCCCAAAAAAATAATAATTTTATTAATTAAAAGCCATGAAAAGTTTGGAACACTCCCCCATTTATCTTTAACTTGTGTTCTATAAGCAGGTGGCGAATTGCAAGGAAAAGAAAAAGGTAAGGACTTCTCGAGATATGTTTCAGCATTCATTTATTTCTTTTTAATTTCAACTCAAATATGTTCAAACAAATATTTGTTTCAACCAAAGTTCAATGAAGATAGTAAGAAACAGAAACAACTAAATAAATGGTTGCATAGGTTATGAAGTCTTCTGATTCCTAGTGCACCATTAAGCCAAAAAAGAATGCTCAAAGAAGCTTTGTGTTTGAGTTCAGGTACTCACCTCCTGCTCGAGTTTAAATAGATGTCGGTTGAAATGTTGTTGAAGCCTCTCATTTGCATAATTTATACAAAATTGTTCAAAGCTATTTTTCTGAAATTATAACATGAGAACATCACCATTGACAAAACAAAAAATCAAAGTAAGCAGCACTAAAAAAAAAACACAAGTTGTGTACCTTAAATGACTCAAACCCATAAATATCAAGGATATTTATGGATCTCCAAGTACATTGTTTTCCCACTTCAAGTGCTCTGTTAATTCGTTCAACAATCCAGTCAAACAAGCTCCCATATATAAACTTTGCCAATGCATCTCGGCTGTCAATTGCCTGAACGGAAGATAATCAATGGATGTCATTCTAAAATAGGTTAGTTAATAAATCATTAAATGCTCGCAAAGCAAACAAGAGTGCACAAGCCCACAGAGACAAATCAATACAGGGGAAGAAGTGATAAATTTAATGATGAAGTATGAAACAAACCTGCTGCAATGTCAATTTTTTTGCAATAATGTCTTTGCCAGCTTGGACTTTAAGGGTGGATAGAGCCCGCATCAACTCATCAGAACTGCAACCCATCAACCTGGCAGCAGTATTAAGAGCTACCAAAACGAAAATAGGCAAAGCCTTAGGGTTAAACAAATATACGCATTACTGGATAAGCAAACATAAAATCACTGAGAAAAATGTAACCCAAGTTCCAAGTACAATGAAGTGACACAAAAATTTCAAGGAGGGACAAAGCAACTAGTGATATTTGGACAAAACACAATTTAATAGGAGTGTTCATCACATATATTATTGGAAATTTTTCAATAAAAATATATCACTTTGTCTTTAACTATTAGCCGACTCCACCTAGTGGGAAAAGGTTTTGCCTGGTTTGGTTTGGTTTGGTCATTAACTATTAAATACAACATTGCACCATGACAAAAATACATCCTCAAACACCCAAGCATATTTTAAAAAAAATTGCACAAAGGCAAAGAGAAATTCAAACATGGATACCAGATTGATCTCATCATTTTTCAGCAGCAGCAAACAATCAGTTTACACTCAAAGATGCATTAATAGTAGTAGAGTTCTTTCTTCTATATTTTTAAAAAAGTATTCTGGCACATGCCGTTTGCAAAACAGTATATGACCTAGGTAGATTGGTAATATAACATTACTGCCACGAAATTAACTGCATCCCAACCAGCAGATAAAAGGATGAGAATATATTTGAAAGATATAATCCAAATAAAAGACTATTCAGAGTACGCCTAGGCTGGGATTTAAGCTGATGACAGTCATTCAATAAATAACTCCAACTATCCGCCATGCTTCAGGAATCAGGAGTAAACAAGTGCAATATAGTATGTCTGAACCGATTAGACTGACAACAGAAATGTTTAAAGATAAAAAGCATGCCACCACCATAGAACATGAACATTTAAAAGGGTAGTGGAACTAGTTACATTTATAAAAGAAGAGCTTGATGACAATACTAGTATGTCAAAGTAACAGTAACACTAGCTACTTCTATTGTCATGTATTCCAATACCTTTTTCAATAAGAGGTCATTAAAAAAACTAATTTCTTTGTAATTGCATATACAAACCCATTCCGTTGTCTTATATGTTGATGACCACACTTATGGTATGTTACCATCATAAAGTGATGTGAGAGGCTTAAGCTGAAAGGCTAACCCAAATAAAATGCATAGGTGATTTTTATGATTTAGTAAGATAGCATCCCTTTTTATGAGGACATGCAGCTTTTCTTCAAGAACAATTATATGATATTTACAACAAAAACTGACTATTCCAACAATCAGATGTGCTACTATCCTATGTCTACACGTTTATAGATAAATGACCAGATATTGATATAGTTTTTTTTTTGGAAACGTTGGAAACCCTGCCGCCAAACCACCCGACCCAGGCTTAAGCGGAGCAGGTAAAACCCCCGGCTGCCCCAGGCTCTTATAAGAAGTGCACCCCTAGATTCAAACCTAGGACTTGAGCAACCAAATCCTAAATCTTATGCCACCAAGCCACACCCCTTGGGAACGATGTTGATATAGTTAGCCAATTACATTCACCATGTACACCCCACACTCCTATTAATGCTCACAAAATCAACAAACAGTCCACTAGCCACAAAGTTTGTGGACCCAACGGTTTCATTTATAAGACCACATGAGAAATCATAAATGGTACCAGATATATTAATTTGTTTAATTATCAATTACAGTGATCAAACAGATCATATAGGAGACTTCTACTAAAAAGTGATCCGACAGAATGCCTAACATATAGATCATACCTTCATCAGCTATCACCTCCACATGATTTTCATTGTCAATCACTTGAAATGATATGTTCCCCATCCATAGCACTGCAGCCAGCATAGCGAATGTCTGCTCTCTATCTTCTTTTCGAATTAGAACAACGTCTAACGCTTCCTGTGAAACAAAACATTAATCCAGAGAAATGAAGGATTTGAACATGGGGGTGATGATAGTAACATCTAATCTCTAAATTACCATGAGCTTGTGAAAGTTTTGAGTATCATCAACACCATCAATAGTCAAGCATTCACTCTGATTAAGGTAATTGTAGTCATTAGCCACTTTAAGGTTCAGTCTCTCTGCAAAGAAACCGTTGAAGTAATTCAAAGTATCAGAAAATTAGTTAATTTTGAAAAGTACAACAGTAGAAAACTAAGAAATATATAACTAGGAAAGCAACACAATGGTTTTCACGTGACAAAACGTGTCATAAAATTCAAAACAATCCCAGTTTAAATGGTCATATATCAGCACAAGTCCACAAGAATTAACTATTACTGATCGACAAAATAATTACCATTACAAGAAAGAATAAACTACGAAGATTAAAAAAAATACACTCCGACTGCATCTGAAAATCTGGTTACTCTTAATGGAGGCAAAACTAAGATTAAGTTGCCCATGAAAATGATCTATCGGTCAATATATCGATAGCCCTACATTTCCAATTATGCATAGTGTGGCAATGAAATATTTGACCAGAAAATTCAAAGTGAAATATATCATGAGACGGGTTCCAACCACTTGATAGTGAGCCAAAAAAAAAAAAAAAAAAAAAAACTATGCATAAAGTATAGGAGCTTCCTACGTCCATTGACAACTGATGCAGCTATTTTTTTCACAACGCTAGGAAAACGTAAAAATGTTGGGTATTCACCACCCAGAACACAAGGACATAGCATCCAAACTATTGAAAAAATTGCATAAATTGAACGATCGAAACACGATACCTTTCAGAACTGAGGGAGCACCAGCACAAAGTTGATAGAAGATGTGGTATGACCTTTCACCAGCAGCTAACTGAACTACCCTTGACTGCTCAAAGTAACATGAACATATTAGAAGTTTGAACATATTAATAACTCAAGTTCCTAGCCAAAGTTCAAAAGGGGAGACAAGTTACCTTTTCTAGCAGAACTATCCACAATAAGTCAATAACCATTGCAAATTGAAGTTGTCATAGCAGTGAATTGTGACAGTGAATTGAGTCAGTTGATGTAGTTAAAAGATAATGCAAAATAGTGAAGCATAACAACAATTATTCAATTTAAACAATCTTACGAGTCTGGATTTTTGCACCACATATCTTCCCCAAGGTACTAAAGTGAATCTCAATCAATATCCCCTGAATCCATTCAAATAAATGAGAAAACAGAGCAATGAAACTTTCTGCATAGCTTCAATTATGGACTGGATCATTTGGAATATTTATGGATGATATGTGAGATAAAACATGATAACCCTACGGGTGCTTTTGCAGCAAAGATAAGCAGAAAAATTAGAACTTACAAATCGGCTTGCGTTGTCATTCCTGGATGTTTTTGCATTCCCAAATGCTTCAAGTATACGATTCATCTGAAGGATTTCATACTCTATCCCTTCACTGCCACCGCCAAGGGTAGCCAAGTACTGCATTGCAAATTTTGCCGTCTCCGTTTTCCCAGCTCCACTTTCGCCGCTGTAAGACAATGTTCAAAAATGATTCTTTTTATCACATAATAACTCTTGATTTGTAAACTATTGATGGAAAAACTTAAAATCCAACATACAAGGACATCAGAAAAGTAAATCAAGGAGAGTGTCCAAGAGGAAAGATTTTGTCCAAACTAACCTTATGATTATGGATTGATTTACACCATCTGCAATTAAATTACAGCCAAAAAAAGGATGTTGGTAATTTACACTTGGCAACAGGCAAATTTAAAAGTCTTTTCATTAAAAAAAAAAACAGTAACATAAAACAAGTGAAAAACTCTAACCTCCCATCATTTCATTATAGGCAGCATCTGCTATGGCATAAACATGAGGGCTGTCCATCACTTTCTGTCTATAAGCAGCGATAAACTTATTTCCATAAATTGGGACACTTTTGAAAGGATTAACTGCGATCAATACTGGCCCTGCTTTACTCTACAGAAAGAAACACAAGAAAAAACGTAAAAGGAAAGGAGAAGGAAGAACACGATCCAACCAACAGGCATGACCTGCAGGAGCAAGAGGTTGAATGCATACTTACATATATCATATCCCGAGAATATCTGTATTGAATATTGTTAAGAACTGATGGTTCATTCAAATAACTAAGCTGTATGAGATCATCCACACCCTCGAGGATATCTGGGTTTGCAGGTAAGAGCTCTCTGATGAACACTTTCACAACCTACGTAATTATGAAAGATAAGTGCATGCACAACATACCAACTGAAGCAAATGAGATTCTTTGTATCGTGTTTAGAGATTATCAAAGTTATGAACTTACATTTCCTGTGGAGAGTGAAACAAATACTTCATCCCCGGAAGTGGATAGTATCATTCCAGATTCCCACTTTTCACTTGCAAGTTGACACCAAACACGTAGTTTCTAAAGAAAAATAAAAACCAGCATTAAGAAACAAAGTATTAAGCCTAAAGGCTACAGCGAAAATACTTAATAACATAATATCCTATGACATTCAAACAGAAATTATTAACTTCTAGATTTTTATCCAACACAGGATAAAAAAGTTGTGGAAACCAATATCAACGATATAATTTATCAGCAACTACCAATGTCTCATTTAAAGCTTACTTTTTCTACTTCCTAACACAAAATGAACAAAAATGATCGCATGCATAAGTATAGAACAAAAAATTCTCTTATTTTAGCATTACAGAGCTGGTACAACTTCAAGTCAACTCTAACACATTGCCAAAACACAAAATAACCTAAAAAAAATTAAATATAAACAATTTATTTTTTTTGCTCTCTCAGTTACCCCCATGGTAAAATACCCAATTTTCAAAAGCATTCAGAAGCCCTCTAAAAACTTCAATTTACCCATTAAACCAGTCATATTAATGAATGGGAAAAGTCTCCAAAATCAATCCAAAACTTCACTCAACACAAAAAACTCATTGACAAAACCATAAAATATAAACTGAAAATAAAATCCAATATATCGTAAAATTGAAGATTAAAAAATAAAAAGACCCAGCACTGGTATACTACAACAGCAAGAAAAACAGTTACCATATTGATGAAATACCCAAGGTCATCTTCCCACTCCACTTCTCCACTCTTGGCTGACTTCATTTCATTTACTTCCAGAACTGCATTTATCTTCTCTTCATCCACCGCCACACCACCAACATACGGTGAATCCACAACTTTTTGTTCTTTCCTCAATTTCTTGCTCCCAAAGCTATTATTCTTATTAACTCTGAACTCCTTCTCTTTCCTCTTCCCATCTTCCTTTCCATTCAAACCACTCCTCTTCTCACCACTTTCCGCACTGGCTTTTGCACCATTTTCTTCGCCAACCTTGAAGCCAGTGGGCAGTGATTTTCTCGCCGAAGGCAGCCTTGCTTTCGATGTGGGCCTCGCTGGCAGGGCTGGAGGCAGGTCCTTAGGCCTCTCACACTCATCCCGTTTCCTCAAGGATTCCAGCATCTCTTCTAATGAACTCCGAGTCACCATCGATGGTGACGCCGATAACATCATGCCTAAAACTTCTTTAGTTTATGCCTCAAAATTAGTCCTCGAAATGTGATCGATTGATTTCACAAGTACTCAATCACTGAGTTCTGTTATTGCAGTATAGCCCTCAAAAACAAGCTATTATCTTGATCAATGTTTCATCAGAGCTCAAAAACCTAGTATGGATCAAAATATTCAAACTTCACCACTCAGATTCTCCCAATAAATTCAAATTTCTTAGCTTAAAATAGCTGTGCAGGTGAAAACAGATGTTTAAACTCCCAATTCGGATCAAACTACTGTGGTTCCTTCATCAAAACCCCGCAAATTGCCACTCGTTTTCTCCTATAAGACTCAAATTTCGCGTTCCACAGCCGAAAACGGAGCCCAAAAAACCTATTTGAGATTCAGAAAATGTAAAACATTTAGGGAATTTTTTTTTTTTTTAATTTGACAATAAGATAACAAGAACACGCACAAAATGTAGGAAGCAAGAAAACGGTTTCATTTTCGCTAAAAAAATTTGAAAATTAAAACGGTGAAACTGAAAATCTGCCAAAACAAGACCTGTTTCACTAAAAAAAAAAAAATACGAAAATTACGATGATAAAGAGTGACCGTAACAGATTACAAAAACTGAAACTGAAACTAACCTTTGCGGTCCGTTTTCTCTTGTTTTCCAAAAACAATTTTTTTTTTTTGGGCAACTTAACTTGTTGTCGATGTTGCCGATGTTTTTTTTTCCCCTTTTTTGTTGCCGTTATGCAATTGTTGTTGTTGCTTTAAGCTTTTGCAAGAAATTTGAATTTTGTTGCCAGGTGGGTAGAGGGGGCTCTACGTTGATTTCTTGTGAAGACGGTTTAGATCTGATGAATGAATTTTTTTTAATATTAGGAAACAAAATGTTTTTTGAAAATACAAAATAAAATAAAAAAGGATCAAATAAAAGTATTTTTTGGAAACAAAACAAGGGTCTGATTAAAGGAGTAACAGATTACAGAACACGAACACAACTCACTTCTTGGGACATGGAAAGCTAAGAATTTCAAATTAGGCCCGGGTTTTTGCATCAAATTACGGTTTTGGTATTATGTGGAGCGGATCCATAGTTTTTTGATAAAATTCCAATTATACCCCTGTAATAATTGATCAATAATCCTTGTTGTATTGTGGGTTCTTAATCAAATTAATTTTGTAGATATATCAATTTAAAGTGGGTTTGTTTCAACGTAAAAAATATTTAGAAAAAATATTTTCCTCATGGTATTTGGGATATTCACAAAAAAATTCATAAACGTAAAGTTTTGGTTAATGGAAAAGTTTCTCTCTTTTTTCGGGAAATAATTTACGAAATATAAATTTATAAGATATGGGAAAAAAATTCTCCCCCAAAGCTTTCATAGCTCGTTTCTAATTAGGAATAGAAAAATATAGACTCGAACCCAAATCCGCATGAATCCATGTCTGAATGCGTTTTGGTGGATCCGGGTCCGTATTCAGATCTAGAAAAAGTATCAGAACCCGAATATGGGTATACCTAGTTTGGATTCGAGTAGGCCCGGATGGGTCCAAAAACCATAAATTTTTTTATTTTTTTCATTTTATATTCTTAATTTTTAATTATATTAATTTTTATTATTTTATATTTTGTATTTATTTAATAATTTTTAATTCCATTCTTTTTTATTTCATTTTTTTAATTCTCTTCTATTATATTTATTTTTTATTATTAAAAATATATAATTAATAAAAATTATGGATCTGAGTCCATAAATTTCTTACCTCGTATGGATCTAGGTCCAAATTTCGCTACTTAGGTCTGTAAATTTTTATACAAACTCGAGTATTTCCATACTCAAATTTTTCGATTTGAACCTGAGTCTTAAATTCTTTTTTGTGGACCCGGGTCTCAGGTCTATGCAGATTCGAGGTGGACTAGATCCGAAAATATTCGAGTCTAAATTTGTGCATATCTAGAATTTCACTATGCATGTTTGAAATTTTTTTGGAGATCTAGGCTAGAAATTATGCTACCCAAGTCTGAAATTTTTTTCCAAACCTGAGTTGAACCTAGACTTTTTTGTTATCTCTACTTCTAACCACCGAAAAATATCTTCTTACAAAATATTGGACTCGTCAAACATCTGAAAATATTTTTCGGAAATAATTTTAGACGATAGCTAAATATCAAAAGAAACATTTTTATTTTTTTTAAAAAAAATGATTTTCATAAAAAAAAAATATATTACTTATAAAAATAAATGGTGAAACAAACGCACCCTTAATATTTGTATGAATATGAAAATGTTTAAATTATTTAAGTTGGTGAGCCTTACTTTTTTAAGATGCTACAAAAAGAAATATAAATGAAAACGATTATTGGGTAAGAAAGGGAAAATAGGATAAGGACATTGTTTTTAGAAAAAAAAAAATTAATAATAATTAAAAATTAATTGGCTGACTTTTTTTTTCGTTTTATGTTCATGATTGAGTATTCTTGGTAAATGACAAATTAGGTTTGTCCAACTTTTGCAAATTCAATATTAGCTTGCATGGGTTTTAGAATATTTTGTTTAAACTGTCACAATAGTCATCTATTAAATTGTACAAAAATAAAAGTTTCATGTTTTTTGTTGTTGTCTATTCTATCCAAATTGATAACTCTCATAAATTTTTATAACTAAAAATTAATATTCTTAATTTAGCAGGTTAAAATTACAATCAATTATTCAGTTGCTACTCTGAATAATAAAATAGTCCAAGCTTACTTAAACCTAGGGTTTTTCAAATGACTTGAAGGTCCGGTTGAAGGTCCGGTTTGGATCTATCTCGAACCAAACCACTAAATTGAACGGTTTATTAATTAAAAATATATAATATGTTGATGGTGTTTTCAGGCATCATGTTATTTAAGCAGCACGACAGGGGTTAAAAAAGGTAATTCACTTCTCAGTCAAGATTATTAATGCCGACCCGACCACTAAAGAGTCAACAGTAAGGGGCCGGGAACTTTATGATCGGAACCGAGCACTTGAGTTCGGATGACCGGGCAATTATCAGATCGGCAGAATCATTCTCATTTCAAATGACTATCATGACCGACCTCATGAAGACCGACCAGATAGCGAGATATGCTCCAGAAGATGACACCCTATTCTTGCGGATAAGACGACAAGTTATCATATTTTCATGGGGAAAACTGGTGAGACAGAGTCCTAGTAGGATAAAGAAAGTAAATGTAGTTTTGATTAGGAATCCTTATGAGAAAATTGAATAGTTTTGACTAGGAATCCTTATGGGAAAAGTGAATAGTTTCAACTAGGAAATTCTTGTAGGAGAAGGAATCTGATTTCTACATTATTATAAATAGAATGGTAGAGTGTGCATAGGGGGAACAAGTGGAGAGCATGGGAGAATCAATATCAATCTCATTGTGATAAAACTTGTAAAGCACAAGAGATACAAGTTTCAGCAATAAAAAGTATAGTCATGTTGTGTCCGTGGACGTAGGTCGGATAAAAATCCGCCGAACCACGTTAAATCTCCTTGTTTGATTGACGCATTATCTACCTTCTGCTAAGTTTGCTTTTGGTTTCCCCCATAACCAAACAAATTCACTATTGAATGAGGATTACCTCGGGAGTGATATTCCCATATTGCCCTGAGACCAAAATCCACTGTCAACAATCGGCGCCGTCTGTGGGGAACTCAACAAAAAGCAGCTCGCGTAGTAAGACGATGGCAGAAGATGGAAATCACCGATCGTCAGGGATTTCACCAGATAGTTTGGGAAATCCAGGATAAAGGTCTGTTGGCCGAGCCTAATTTGAGGAGGTTCCCGATTGAGGAGGGAAATAGTAGGGCATACTGTATCTACCATAAAGTAAGGGGACATGCCACGAATGGGTGCAGAGACCTGCGGGAGCAGGTGGAAGACTTGGTAAAAGAAGGCTATCTCAGTTGATAGCGGAAGTCATCCGGTCGGATGCGTGGAATGCTGAGATGCAGAGAGGATGTATTAAGAAGAGCCTTGCTTGTAGTGACCCTTGTAGAGTTGCAAGAAAGGCAACGGATCCCAAAAAGGTGAGTAAAACCTCTTCTGACTTAGGTTGACATTTGATTATGCTTGTTTGTTATGGCTCACACAATGGTTTTGATATTTGTTTTACGGCTCGGGTCTGCTCTTGTACCGCCGAGTCCATTTTGTTGATATATATTTTACGGCTCGGGTCTGCTCTTGTACCACCGAGATCGATGTCTCTTTCCGGCTCGGGTCTGCTCTTGTACCGCCGAGATCGATGTCTCTTTCCGGCTCGGGTCTGCTCTTGTACCGTCGAGATCGATGTCTCTTTCCTGCTCGGGTCTGCTCTTGTACCGCCGAGACCGATGTCTCTTTCCGGCTCGGGTATGCTCTGTACCGCCGAGATCGATGTTTGTTACAGCTTGGGGTCGGGTTACGCCCACCGAGTCATGCTTATTGGCCTGGGGACGGAACATTCCCTCAGAACCAAATGTCTCTCAAGCTCGGGGTCCTCAGAATATTCAGGGACATATTCGATGCATAGGATCTGTGAGAAGCATAGCACGGGGAGGGATGATACCCCCGTGGCGATTGCCTGCTCCAGTGTTACCGAACATAATGAGGATATGCCCTTAATGTGTCGAACACTCTCTGATCCTCACTGACCCGATGTAATGGATCCGTGAGAAAGCATAGCACGGGGGAGTGATGATGCCCCCGTGACGATTGCTAGCTCCAGTGATATCGGACCTAATGAGGAATGTGCCCTTAGCATCCCGGACACTCTTTGATCCATCATCATTTGGATCCAAGAGAGGCGCAGCACGGGGAGGCGTTGTGCCCCTGTAGCGTGTGCCTGCTCCAGCGTGGTAAGGAGGAGCCCTCGCACAATACACAGGCTCCACAGTGACCCGACGTATAAGAGGATGTGCCCTTACCATTTTAAACGCTCTCTGATTCAAATCCTGGTTCGCTGGGACACTGAATTGAAAGATTCAGAATTGTGTTTTGGAGACCTCGGGCAGGACACTGTTTTGAGGCATCCGTTAGGGGTGAGCATCGATTCCGGGTCTACCCGGAACCGGTTGGAACCGGACCGATTTTTCGGGTTTGGAACCGGAATCGGTTGTAACCGGTCCGGCTCCGGTTCCAAATTATATGAACCGATCTTCCAACTTTTCACGGTTTAGAGAGCGAGAATCCTTACGTGCACATTAGGGAGTTTGAAGAGGTAGTAGCAACCTTCCATGACCGGTTTGGAACCACTGACACGATTAGACTTAAGTTCTTTCCATTTGCCCTTAAGGATAGAGCTAAGAGCTGGTTGTATTCTTTAAGACCCAGGTCAATAGGATCGTGGGACGAGATAACCCAGGCATTTTTCGATAAATACTTCCCACACCATAAGACTAAGACTGCCTGAAAAGAAAAATCTCCACCTTCTCCCAAAGAGACAGTGAGACCTTTTATGAAACGTGGGAGAGGTATAAGGAGTTGTTAGCTAGTTGCCATCACCATGGATATGAGAGTTGGCGCTTAGTAAGTTATTTCTATGATGGACTGACCCCTAGGGAGCGCCAATTCGTTGAGACTATGTGTAATGGTGAGTTTATAAGGAAAGACCCCGATGAGGCATTCGAGTATTTAGAGAACCTAGCTAAGAAATCTCATACTTGGACTTGACACAATGCCTTAGATAACACTGATAGGACACCCACTTCTTCTAGCAGAAGCCTACAACACTTTAGGGAAGAGGATGACCTTAAGACACAAGTTGAGCTGTTAACTTGACAGATATGAGCCTTAATAGCCAAAAACAGCAAGACAATGCATTCAGTAGCCCAGCTAGAATCCCAAGAGTGTCCCGTGTATGGTGAGATGAGAGGTACAAATGAGGAAAACTACAGTACTTTAGGGATGTACCATAACCCTTATACACCATATCCAGATACCTATAATCCTAGTTGGCGGAACCATCTCAATCTTAGTTGGAGACATGAGTCTATCAACCTATTCAAGCACCACCACCTAGAGATTATAGTTCCCCTCAGTATCACATACATGAAGTTCTTAGGAATTCCCTAGAGGATAATGTGCAAGCATTTATGGAGGCCCAAAAGGCCATTGTGGAAGCCCAGAATAAAACAAATCAAAGGATTGAGTCGTTGATAGTTCAGGTAACTGAAGACCAAAAGGAAATTAAGAGTCAAATCTCTAAATTGACTAATGTCCTGAGTGTGCAAGAACAAGGAAAATTATCATCCGAAACTCAACCTAATCCACTAGGTCAGCACATGGCACAGGCTAATCATGAGGTATCCAGTATAGGAGGTGTTCATGCCATAATCACTAGGAGCAGTAAAGAGGTAGGGATACAGAACACTTCCAACACTATAGGTGACCCTAAGGATGATAGTGCCAACACCTCCAAGAGAGAACAAGTGTCACATTTCCAAGTTAGAGTACCCTCTCCTCAAGAACTTAACAGTTTACATCTCGAGAAACAACCACAGGGTGAGGGTGAGTGTCATTTGTCATACATGCTAGAAACAGTCCTTCCAGAAACAACTTCTCCACATCCTGAATCAAATCCTCTTGAGCTAAAACTGATCCCAAAGAACCGAAAAATGAGAAAATGATAGTTAATGCTCAATTAAAGATGATGCATGTGAGATTAAAAAGGACATTGAGAAAAATTTTCTATACGAAGAGTCCAAGATTTCAACAATCTCCAGACCTAAGAGGACCCATGAATACACTGCCTCAGCTAGACAAACATTCCCTCGTGTGTCTTCATCAGTACGCTAGATGGAAACCACCATGACAACTTGAGTGTTTACGTCTGGCTGAAGACATTAAACTTAGCGCTAGCGGGGAGGCAACCATTGCTTCTGCATTTTATTTTAATTTTTTTATTTTATTTTCTTTAGTTTTACTTTATTGTGTGCTAATTGCATGTTTTATTTTTATTGTTTGCATGAGTGTTTATGCAGGAGTTAGCACAACCTACACAGCCACACAGCCAAAGTCTCGCCAGCAGGAACCTGATCAACTTCGCGCCTGGTAGTGTTGTTCCTTAATCATTTTTCTTTACATTTATCTTACATTGAGGACAATGCAAGTTTTAAGTGTGGGGGTGTATGTGCATGCGCATGAATACCTGTCTTAAATACATTTGATTATTTTCTTTTAAAAAAAAATTTTGTTTTGTTTTGTTTGTTTTTAGTCCTTGATAGTTAAACATAGGTCCTATGATGATATTGTTTGCTTTAGGGTGAAATCTTAGAAACGATAAGTCCTTTAATGCACTTTTATCTGATGATTTGAGTAGTTTATCTATGTTAGACTCGTAAGCACTTAATTATGGGTTTTTAGCAGTGGAAGCCTGAGTAGTTAGCAAGATGACTATTGAATAAATTGTATGTCGATGAATGACCGTTTGCTTAGATATCTATCTTGAATTGCTTGTGTTATGACGTATGGTATGATTGAAAATAAAAGAAAAAGTCTCTGAAGAAAGAAAGTAAACACCTATAACCGATAAGCGTGAAGCTACCCATGGGCGAGTATTAGGACCACCATGAGGAGAAATGCTACCTTAAAGGGTAGGTGTGTTGAAAAAATGGCGAAAGAGAAAGAAAGGAAAAATTCAAAAGAAAAGGCAACAAGAGACAGGAAAGAAAAGAAAAAAAAATCATACCATATTGAGCACACATAAAAGCAACCGGTCCGGACTATGGAACCGGTTTTGAGAAACAAAAAAAAAGGAAAAAAAAAAAAAAGAAACTGAGATTGATCAAACCATAATTCTAGAGATATACATATTGAAGTTTTCTCACTGAGATATACATTTTTTTTTATTTAGTCAAGTCACGCCACTTCACTGCTGAAGTTACAGGGATGTTTTCAAAAGAGGCAAAATGAATTACTAAATTGAAAATGTTCAACGCAATAATGACTTTTGTTGCTGCATTCATGAACAAACATATTTAATAAATTTCTTCATGATAGTACACTTATCTCCAATATATATAACAAGTATACATGTGATCAGAACCTCATCTTGATTAGCCAGATTCCATCTAACAGCGTCAAGTTGTCGATCTAAAGTAAGGTGCACTAAGTGTTTACTTTGGTGTTCTTTAAAGTCTACTCCTAACAGAACAAGTACTATAAAATTCTCAATCATCAACTGTTGAATGGAAACTTCATAGCTCCATGTGAAGTTCTTTTGTTGATTTTTCTAACACACTGTGAGAATATAGTTACAGGTTTTCCTGCAGTATTATAATGAATACATCAATTGCATAAAAAAGTTTAGGGTAATTCAGAACCGGACCGGAACCGAATTGGAACCGATTATAGGGTACCCTATTTAATGGGTAGGTTCCGGTTCCACTTAGGTAGGAACCGATTTTTTCCGGGTAGGTTCCGGTTCCATGCGGAACCGGAACCGAAACCGATTTTGCTCACCCCTAGCATCCGTATTGTTGTTTATAATTTGCGAAATGTTTTATTTTGGGACAAGCGCCAAAGTTTTGTTTTCGTTTTTCACTGGTCTGGTAGGGGACGCCCGTGCCGGACTCAGTAGGGCTTCAAAAGGTTGATTCACTTCCCTTCTGAATAAGTCTCACCTGATTAATCGGCTCGGGGCTGGATTCGTTCCGCCGAGGCCACTTGATTAATCGGCTCGGGGCTGGATTCGTTCCGCCGAGTCCACTTGATTAATCAGCTCGGGGCTGGATTCGTTCTGCCGAGGCCACTTGATTAATCAGCTCGGGGCTGGATTTCGTTTCGCCGAGGCCACTTTGTCTCTCTCAGTTCGGGGTCGGGTTACGTCCCACCGAGTCAGCCCTTCGGACTGGGGACATAACATTCCCTCAGGTCCAAGTGCATTTCTTAGCTCGGGGTCGGGGTACGTCCCACCGAGTCAGCCTTTCGGACTGGGGACGTAACATTCCCCCAGGTCCAAGTGCTTTTCTCAGCTCGGGGTCGGGGTACGTCCCACCGAGTCAACCCTTCGGACTGGGAAAGTAACATTCCCCCAGGTCCAAGTGCCTATCTTCATTCGGGGTCGGGTTACGTCCCACCGAATCAGCCCTTCGGACTGGAGACGTAACATTCCCCCAGGTCCAAGTGACTCTCTTCATTCGGGGTCGGGTTGCGTCCCACCGAGTCAGTCCTTCGGACTGGGGACGAAACATTCCCCCAGGTCCGAGCATCTCTCACAGCTCGAGACAGAATCATATGCCACCGAGCACATCATCGTTAGCTCAGAGGTAAAATTTTCTCCTCACAATCGAGATTGGATCAGTCAGGAGTCAAGACCTCCAAATCTCTGGTACATATATTACAGAGGATGAGTCATTTTTAGTTTGGACAACAAGAGGAACTTCATCTCCTGATGGAACGACCCAAGTAAGCAATTTGCTTTGAGGTGGAGAATTGTTCTGAATAGGGTCAACATCTCCAATAACCGAGGATATGAAGATAGAAAAAGAAGACTTAGTTGATGGCGAAGACAATTTCTCTGTGATTTCTGGAGCGACCACCAGCAAGGCGATCAGCACACCATATTTATATAGTTCCCGGCACCAACTTGCATACTCGTTGGAACCGAGAACTAGGGGACAGATGTTGATGGTGTTTTCAGGCATCATGTTATTTAAGCAGCACGACATGGGTAAAAAAGGTAATTCACTTCTCAGTCAAGATTATTAATGCCGACCCGACCACTAAAGAGTCAACAGTAAGGGGCCGGGAACTTTATGATCGGTAACCGAGCACTTGAGTTCGGATGACCGGGCAATTATCAGATCGGCAGAATCATTCTCATTTCAAATGACTATCATGACCGACCTCATGAAGACCGACCAGATAGCGAGATATGCTCCAGAAGATGACACCCTATTATTGCGGATAAGACGACAAGTTATCCTATTTTCATGGGGAAAACTGGTGAGACAACGTCCTAGTAGGATAAAGAAAGTAAATGTAGTTTTGATTAGGAATCCTATGAGAAAAGTGAATAGTTTTGACTAGGAATCCTTATGGGAAAAGGGAATAGTTTCAACTAGGAAATTCTTGTAGGAGAAGGAATATGATTTCTACATTATTATAAATAGAAGGGTAGAGTGTGAATAAGGGGAACAAGTGGAGAGCATGGGAGAATCAATATCAATCTCATTGTGATAAAACTTGTAAAGCACAAGAGATACAAGTTTCAGCAATAAAAAGTATAGTCATGTTTGTGTCCGTGGACGTAGGTCGGATAAAAATCCGCCGAACCACGTTAAATCTCCTTGTTTGATTGACGCATTATCTACCTTCTGCTAAGTTTGCTTTTGGTTTCCCCCATAACCAAACAAATTCACTATTGAAGGAGGATTACCTCGGGAGTCATATTCCCATATTTCCCTGAGACCAAAATCCACCGTCAACAAAATATAAGAGGCAAAGCAGTATACTTTTTTTTTGGATAACCGATGTGTCCGGGCCAGCTTACGCGCACCTCGACTAATCTCCGGGATCTGTGTCATGTGCCCTCAGAAGTTTCCCAACACAAATCAGGGTAAGTCGCTGGCTTTTCACACCAGGGGGCATGGCCCTAAGAAAATGCATCTAATGAGATTTGAACCTTGAACCTAAGAGGGAGCAGACCACTCAAGCCCAAAGTATTTATCACTGAGGCAACCTCTTGGGGTTAAAGCAGTATACTTTCAAGTTCAGTTTTGTTCGGTTTTGAAGTTTATATGTAATACAAGCTATGTGACAAATAACATTGTTGTGCGTATGATATGGCTAAGTGAATAGCAATTTAATTTTAGTTCCACCCATATCTCACCCAATCCAATTCCAAACCAAAACCGATCATACGCGAAGAACACGAAAAAACCTGTTGATGGTGTTTTCAGGCACTATGGTATTTAAAGCATCACGACAGGGGCAAAAAGGTAAAACTCAATCTTGTTCAGGATCATTGATGCTGACCCGACCCATAAAAAGCCAGCAGCAAGGGCCCGAGCACTTTGCAATAAGAGGTCGAGCACCTTATGGTTACAGACCGACCACAACGGGAAGAGACCGAGCCTTTTATGGTCGGCAACCGATCATTTTGGTTCAAATGACCGAGCATTATCAGATCGACAGCATCATTCTCAGTTCAAAGAACCATCATGACCGACCACATGAAAACCGAGCATATGGCAAAGCGTACACCAGAAGATAAGATGTCATGTCCCTACGGGGTAAAGAGACAGTCTTATCTTCATGAAGAATACTGATGAAACCAGTGTCCTAGAAGGATAAAGGGAATAGAGGTAGATTTGATTAGGAATCCTTGTGGAAAGAGGAGGTTGCTTCAATTAGGAATCCACATACTAGAAGGAATCTGATTTCTTCACTATTATAAATAGAAGGGTAGAATATGTGGAAAGATGATTAGAATCAAAAAACTTGTAGAGAGCACAAGAAATACAAGTTTCAGCAATAAAAGTATAGTCATGTTTGTGTCCGTGGACATAGGTCGGGTAAAAATCCACCGAACCACGTAAAATCTCCTTGTTTGATTGGCGCATTATCTACCTTCTGCTAAGTTTGCTTTTGGTTTCCCCTATAACCAAACAAATTCACTATTGAGGGAGGATTACCTCGGAAGCGATATTCCTATATTACCCTGAGACCAAAATCCACCCTCAACAGTTGGCCTCATCTGTGGGGAACTCGAAACAAAAAGCAGTTCACGAGAAAGACAATGGCAGAAGGCGGAAATCATCAATCTTCGGGGAGTCCAGCGACAGACTGGATGAAAAAGGTGGAAGAGAGCATGAAATCCATGATGGATCGGCTAGAGAGAATGGGAGGAACGAACAACGAGAGACCAGACGTCGGAACCAGTCGAAGAAGAAGTGAAAAAACAGAAGGGAAAATGGTGATAGATACAAGTGAAGACGATGGACCCAGGAGGAGGGGCCCCTACGGGATAAAATTCGTAGTTATAGAAAAAGATTCACAAACAGAGGATACATGGGAAGAAGAAGAAGGAAGACCATCACTAGATCCTCCTATGATAGTCTTCACGACTCCAGTAGAAAAGACAGGGAATATAGCGAAGATGTGCGGGAAATTCCAAGACATAAGGAACGCCGCACGCGGGGCATTAGACACACAGAGGGGCACAGAAGACGACATGGCGGCACAACCAGTGGGATAAAATCTTGGTTAAAAAATGAGATGACCAAGTGGGGGGTAGGTCTCAATACCATGCAAGTGATACGGGACAGTGAGGAGGAATCTCCCCTCACGGAAGAAATAAAGTCGGCAAAATTCCCAAGGCGATTCAACATGCCGACCATGGCTTCTTACAAAGGCCACTCTGACCCAAAATCCCACATCGAAAGCTTTGTCATGTTGATGGAAGTCCAGGGAGTGGTATGAGATGCCATCTGCAAAGTGTTCCCCCTAACTTTAGGAGGACCCGCCATCCTATGGTACAGAAGTCTGGCCCCGGGGAGCATCGGAAGCTTCACACAGCTTAAAAGGTCGTTCGTTCGACACTTTAAAGGGGCATGCGTCCCCAAGAAGATGATTGGAGAATTGAGGCTTATGAAGCAAGGAGATGACGAGCCCCTAAAAATTTTCATCGAGAAGTACCACAATATGGTGCTCGAGGTCGGAGGGTACGAGTCCCAAGAGGCCCTGGAAAGTTTAAAGGGAGCCCTAAGGATCGGAAAACTGTGGACTCACCTGAGAATCCAAGACACACCAGATTATGCCACCGCTCTGGAGGTAGCGCAAAAATTTGTCTTGTTAGAAAGCGAAGAAAATATCTCCCGAAGGGGGACGACCATTCGAGAAAGAACAACAAGAACAGATGCCCCCCGACGACCGGACAGGGAATTCAAAAAATTTAATCCGAGAACAAAAGAATTCAAACCAATGCCTCGAAGGGATCAGGAAAGAGGGATCGCGACCCAGGTGAATCATGTAGTCCGAGAAGAAGCATATATTCCCCTGAGCAAGCCACCAGGGCAAATCATCATTGAGATACAGGAAAAATGCCTCTTGATAGAACCCGACCTCAGGAGATTCCCCCCCAGATAAAAGGAACCAGAAGTCTTACTGCGTACATCATAATCTGAGGGGGCACACAACGGACGAATGCAAGGATCTGCGGGAACAGATGGAGGACCTAACCCGAAATGGGTATCTAAATAATTATATCAACCATGAGGCCATGGCTGCTAGACAGAGGGCACGAAGCCGGCAGGTGAACATCATCGCAGGAGGGAAAACACTGGCCGGAGACTCTAACCGGTCAAGAAAAAGCTATAGCCGAATACAGGGGACGGATGTGCTGGAAATGGAGAAGTCCCCAGTACCACGAGGAAGTCGGTCGGTACCCATAATGTTCACCGACGAGGATGCTCGAGGGGTGAGTTTCCCCCATGACGATGCGCTAATAATCAAAGCTACAATCAGCGGCACAGAGGTAGATAAAATCATGGTAGATCCCGGAAGCGCGGTAGACATAATCTCCAAAGAAGCTTTAGAAAGCCTGGGAGTGGAGTACGTAACCCTAACTAATGACGGCACCCCCTGTACGGTTTTGGAGGCTCGACGGTCATCTCGCTGGGGAGAATACAACTGGCAACAACCATCGGAACTCACCCCAGGACCCGGACAGTTATGGTAAACTTCACTGTGGTGGACTGCCTGAGCAGTTACCAAGTCATTATCGGCCAACCTTTTATGATGAAAACAAAGGCTGTGATGTCCTGCTATCACTTAAAACTAAAGTTCCCCACCCGGGAAGGGATCGGAATCGTGTGCGGGAGTCAGAAGATAGCCCGCAGCTGCTTTGCCACTCTCTCACGAGAGACCCTCTGCATTGAAGAATGCACCAAGAAGAGGCAGATGGGCGAGAACGAGAGGAAAGAACCATGTCCCCACCCGGATTAAGTTGCCCGGCTAGGAACAGCTGAAGAGTTAGAAGAGATAAAACCGTTCGGACCGAAAAAAGGCATAAAGATAGAGGAAACTTAGACGAAACCCTAAAAAAAGGGCCTGCTAGAATGTCTACGGGAATACCCCGACATCTTCGCGTGGGGACACAATGACATGCCCAGGATTGACCCAAAATTCATCAGTCACCGCTTAGCAGCAAACCCGTCGCTCAAACCGGTCAAACAGAAGAGAAGGATCTTCAATCAAGAACGGTGCAGAGCGGTGGCATCCGAGGTGGAAAAAATGTTAAAAACCGGCTTCATCAAAGAAGTAAAGTACCCTGAGTGGGTGTCAAACGTAGTATTGGTAAAGAAGTCCAATGGAAAGTGGAGGATGTGTGTAGATTTCACCGACCTCAATAAGGCGTGTCCAAAAGATAGCTTTCCTCTACCAAACATAGAACAACTGGTAGACGCAACTGCCTGCCAAGGACTGCTAAGCTTCATGGATGCCTTCTCAGGGTACAATCAAGTCAGGATGCATCCTGCAGATGAGGAGAAAACCACTTTTATCACCGATCAAGGACTGTACTGCTACAAAGTAATGCCTTTCGGACTGAAGAACGCAGGGGCAACTTTTCAAAGGTTAGTAAACAAAATTTTCAAACCACTCATCGGCACTTCAATGTTAGTATATGTGGACGACATGATAACAATGTCCAGAGAACCAAGAGATCACGTAATTGACCTAAAGAAAAGCTTCGAGTTGCTGAGAAAACACAATTTAAGACTCAATCCAGAGAAGTGTGCATTCGGAGTGGCCTCATGAAAATTTCTAGGCTACATGGTGAGCTCCCGAGGCATAGAAGCCAACCCCCAGAAGATACAAGCCGTGCTGGATTTAACATCCCCCAGAACAATTAAAGAGGTGCAAGGTCTAACAGGCAGGGTCGCCGCGCTCAACCGATTCATCTCTCGGGCGACCGACAAATGCCACCCCTTCTTCAAAGTCATCAAGAAGGCCCAAAATGGGATCGACTGGACACCTGAATGTGAGGAGGCATTCCAGCAGCTAAAACAATATCTAGTACAACCCCCACTTCTGGCTAAACCTCTCCCATGAGAGACATTATACTTGTACTTTGCTGTTTCAAAACACGCAGTGAGTTCGGTATTAGTGCAAGAGGCCGACCAGATCCAGAGGCCAGTATACTATGTCAGCAAAGCTCTAATGGATGCAGAGACCCGATATCCCGTGCATGAACTAGTCACCATATCCTTGATCACTGCAGCACGGAAATTACGACCATACTTCCAGGCCCACCCTATCGGAGTTTACACCAATTACCCCATGCGGCAGATCTTGCAAAAACCAGAAACCTCGGGAAGGTTAATGAAATGTTCGGTGGAGCTAAGCGAGCACGACATTTCCTACCTCCCAATGATAGTAATAAAAGGGCAGGCCTTGGCAGATTTTGTTGCGGAACTCGCGAAACCCCAAATATTGACCACGGAGGAAAGCAAATGGGAAATGTCAGTAGATGGGTCTGCTAGCTCACAGGGCAATGGGGCAGGAATCGCACTGAAAAACAGTAAAGGAGAAGAAGTGTTGCTTGCCTTGAAATTTGCTTTCAAAGCCACAAACAATGAAGCCGAATACGAAACAATTTTGGCCGGATTAAGGCTATGCACAGTACTGGGAGTCCACAACGTGGTAGTAAGGAGTGACTCTCAGCTAGCCATTCAACAACTAAAGGGAGAATTTCAAGCCAGAGAGCCAACTATGATAGCTTACTTAGCCGAAGTAAAAAAGTTGATAGAGAGAATGGGGAACGTACGCTTCGAACTAATCGGATGAGAAGACAACTGTGAAGCAGACTCCCTGGCCCGGCTCGCATCCTCAATGAAGACCGAGAACCCCAGAATAATCCCTCTCATATGCCTCCGAGAAAAAAACATATGGGAGCTGAAGGTAGATATAGTAGAAGAGGGAGGCAAGAACTCATGGATGCAACCGATTAGGAGATACCTGGAAACAGGGGAAACCCCTAAAGACAAAAAGGAGGCCAAGAAACTAAAATTCAAGAGCACCAAGTTCTCCCTGATCGAAGGGGTGCTCTACCGGAGAGGCTATAATGTACCCCTCCTGAGATGTTTAACATAAGAGGAAGCAGATTATGTGCTCAGGGAAATTCACACGGGCATCTGTGGAAGTCAAGCCGGAGGAAGATCAACCGCCTTTAAAGCCTTAAGACAAGGATTTTACTGGCCGACCATGCATCAGGATGGTGTGAGGGTAGCCCAGAAATGCGAAGGTTGTCAGAAAAATGCCAACATCCACCATCAATCGGCAGAACAATTAACCACCCTGGCCATTCGCGCAGTGGGGGCTATATATCATAGGGTCAATGCCAAAAGGGCGAAGGCAGGCGAAGTATGCAATCGTGGCCATAGACTATTTCACAAAATGGGCAGAAGCCGAGCCGCTATCCACCATCACGGAGAAGAAGGCCACATAGTTTGTAAAGAAGAACATTATCTGCAGGTTCGGAATCCCCCGGGCGATCATCACCGAAAACGGGAAACAATTCGATAGTAAAGGATTCAGGAAGCTCTGTGAAGACCTCCAGATCGCTTTAAAATTCGCCTCGCCAGCCCATCCCAAGTCAAACGGACAGGTTGAGGCAACAAACAAGACCATCAAGGCAAACCTTAAAGCTCGACTCGGATCATGCAAAGGCTTATGGGTCGAAGAATTACCAGAAGTGATATGGGCACATCGGACGACCTACAAAGATTCCACAGGGGAAACACCACTTTCCCTATCATATGGATGTGAGGTCGTCATTCCAGCAGAAATCGGGGTAGCAACTCACAGGGTCCGCCACTTTGGGAATGAACAGAATGAAGAACTTATCAAAAACCACCTCGACCTGGTCGAGGAAAGGAGAGAGAAATCAGCTATGAAAGCGGCAGTCTACCAACAAAGAATGGCCCGTTTCTACAACAGAAGAGTTCGAACCCGCTCCTTCATCCCGAGCGACTTAGTATGGAGAAGGGTCACCTTAAACACCTGACGACCAGAGGAGGGCTTGTTAGGTGCCAAGTGGGAAGGGCCCTGCAGAATCACAGAGGTGATAAGGCCAGGGGCTTACATCCTAGAACAGCTGGACGGCACAAGATTGAAAAAACCATGGAACACCGAGATGTTGAGAAAATACTTTCAGTAAATTCTCTCTTCCTTCTTTTCTTTTGCAGCAACCCGACAATGGACGGAAACTCAATATAAAGTCTCTCTCAAAATGACCCGCAGAGAGTTGTAAGAAGGGAAGTATGTCCCCGAATATAAATAAAACTTTCTTTTCCAAAACTTTCACCCACTCTTCTAAAAATAAAAATTTTGTGAACCATATTCAAAACTCCGGGGACATACTCAATACAACGGTCCAGGGTCTAAAGCACAAAACCCGCAACTACCCGACCACGGCTACCACCATAAAGAAGCACAAGTCACACCAGAATCAGTCGACTTCATACAAGCATTAAACAGCAGGGACGAAAGTGAATCAGAGTATAGATCCGTGAGAAGCATAGCACGGGGAGAGATGATACCCCTGTGGTGATTGCTTGCTCCAAGTGTTACCGAACATAAGGAGGAATATGCCCTTAATGTTTCGAACACCTCAGGGCTGGATCTTGTTCCGCCGAGGCCACTTGACTATTCGGCTCGGGGTCGGGTTACGTCCCACCGAGTCATGCTCATTGGTCTGGGGACGGGACATTCCCCCAAAACCAAGTGTCTCTCTTAGCTCGGGGTCCTCGGAATATTCAGGGACATACTCGATGCATAGGATCCGTGAGAAGCATAGCACGGGGAGGGATGATACCCTCGTGGCGATTGCTTACTCCAGTGTTACCGAACATAAGGAGGAATATGCCCTTAATGTGTCGAGCACTCTTTGATCCTCACTTACCCGATGTAATGGATCCGTGGGAAAGCATAGCACGGGGGATGATGATGCCCCTGTGACGATTGCTAGCTCCAGTGATGCCGGACCTAAGGAGGAATGTGCCCTTAGTATCCCGGATACTCTTTGATCCATTCATCATTTGGATCCAAGAGAGGCGCAGCACGGGGATGCGTTGTGCCCCTATAGCGTGTGCCTGCTCCAGCGTGGTAAGGAGGAGCCCTCGTACAATACAAAGGCTCCACAGTTACCCGACGTATAGAGGATGTGCCCTTACCATTTAAACGCTCTCTGATCCAAATCCCAGTTCACCGGGACACTGAATTGAAAGGTTCAGAATTATGTTTTGGAGGCCTCGGACATGATGTTGTTCTGAAGTATTCGTGCTATTGTTTACACTTTTTTTACTTTCCAATAACTTTGTTTTTGTTTTTTCATCGGTCTGAAAAGGGGACGCCCAAGACAGATTCGATAGGGCTTCAAAGGTTGATTCACTTCCCTTCAAAGCAAGTCCCAATGATTATTCGGCTCGGGTCTGGACTCGTTCCGCCGAGGCCACTTTATTAATCAGCTCGGGGCTGGATTCGTTCCGCCGAGACCGCTTGGATATTTGGCTCGGGGCTGGATTTCGTTCCGCCGAGGGCATTTAGTTATCAGGCTCGGGGCTGGATTACGTTCCGCCGAGGCCATTCAGTTATTCGGCTCAGGGCTGGATTTCGTTCCGCCGAGGCCACTTGGTTATACAGCTCGGGGTCGGGCCACATCCCACCGAGTCTATCTTTTGGACTGGGGACGAAACATTCCCCCAGGGCCAAGTATTCCTTACAGCTCGGGGTCGGGCCACATCCCACCGAGTCTATCTTTTGGACTGGGGACGAAACATTCCCCCAGGGCCAAGTATTCCTTACAGCTCGGGGTCGGGCCACATCCCACCGAGTCTGTCTTTTGGACTGGGGACGAAACATTCCCCCAGGGCCAAGTATTCCTTACAGCTCGGGGTCGGGCCATATCCCACCGAGTCTATCTTTTGGACTGAGGGCGAAACATTCCCCCAGGGCCAAGTGTTCCTTACAGCTTGGGGTCGGGTTACGTCCCACCGATTGCATCTCACCATCTGTGTTCTTCACAACTCAGAGTCCATCCTCGACCACTGAATAATTTGGGCCTCGGTTCGTATTATCCCCTCTCGAACGAGCCTTAAATAAACATTTGAAGAAGAACACCCAGAACAAGGAACAGAAGTGAAAAGCAGAAAACATATATATATTCGAATAAAATATGAAGTGTTATTACAAAATATGAAGTGTACACAGGGCCCCGTCTGGGTTACCCCTTTTTAATCAGGCCGCACAGGGGCAAGAATTTCTTCCTCGACCGGCTCAGACGACTGATGGATCGGCTCGGTCTCAGAAGGGGGGACAGCAGCTTCAACCTCGGAAACCTGGGAGGCCCTTACTTCAAGTGTGAGTTCCATTTTTATTGGCACGTGTCCGTGACAAAATAAGTTCAATTGAGTTGTAATATGTCGTGAAGATCTTTGTGCAATTGGACTGGGTTTTGGCTGCTGTGCATCAGACATACGTTCGTGGTGCGTTCGTTGCAGTGTTCGAACGATTGGCGTTAGTGCTGCGTTCGTTTGTGGGTTCGAACGTGTGGCGTTAGTGGCACGTTCTCTATTGGGTTCGAAAGGGAGCATTCCAGAGAGCAAACGTTCGAAGCACGTTCTTGTGGGGTTCGAACGAGATCATTCCATAGAGCATCCGTTCGTTGTGCGTTCGAGTAGCGTTCGAACGAGTCTTCACAGAAAGGGCGCGTTCGTGTAGCGTTCTAGTAAGCGTTCGAACGCCAGTCGCATCTGGACGCGTTTTTGGCCTGCAAAACCCTAGGTTTTCACCCTACCTATAAATATAACCCTTAGCCGCCATTCTCAATAGTTGAAGCATATTTCTCTTGAGCCAAATACTCTCAAAGCTTTCAACTCTCTTTGATTCCACCATTGAAGACTTCATCATCTTCTTGTCTTCTCTATTAATGGTGAGAATCATTCTTTGATAAACCTTCAACACAACATAACCCAAAATCCCTAATCCTTTAGAGTTCTATAGGAGGAGTTTTGGTAGTCGGAGTTCCGGCGTTCAGAGGTGATACAATCTACTCAGAGACTTCAGAGGTTCTGAAGAAAACCGTGGGTCGCGGGCTTGAGGAGTTGCCTTGAGTTCTTGCAGTATTGAGGTTCTTGAGTCGGTGGAGTTGCCACCATAGGTCTTGACCAACGCTGTAAGCTTTTCTCTATATAGTGGATTCGGGTGGTAGCCTATACCCGAGTGGTTTTTTACTCGGAAGAGTTTTCCACTTCGTCACCAAAATTTGTGTTGAATTTTGTGTGATTGGTTTATTTTCCGCAATTTATATTTCGCTTTAAATTAATATTGTGGATTTAATTATTGTTGGTTGATTTGGTAATTGCCTGTTTATATTCCATAGTAGCAGTAACAGGACTTGTCCTGCTTATTGTTTGTAATTCCGCATAGGGTCAGAACTTAGGATAACCCCGGACCATCAATTGGTATCAGAGCCTGAACTCGATCCTTGACCCATTAGCTATGGAGCGTAGTCAACCCTTAAATTGTCCGCCATTTTTTGATGGCACAGAATATTTGCATTGGAAGGTTCGCATGAGAGCTTTCCTTAAGTCCTTAGATGAGAGGGTCTGGATGTCTGTTGAATACGAGTGGAAACCTCCCGTTGTTACTGTTGATGGGGTCACTTCCCCTAAAGATAAATTGACCTGGACCAAGGACGAATTTGATGCTAGCAATAGGAACAGCAAGGCTGTTAATGCCATACATGGTGCTGTGTGTTCTGCTGAGTTTAGAAGAATCTCAATGTGTGAGATAGCTAAGGATGCTTGGGACATCCTGCAGACTGTGCATGAGGGCACATTGTCTGTTAAAAATAATAGACTCCAGGATTTAGCCACTAGGTTTGAGGTCGCCAAAATGAAAGATGATGAGACCTTTGATCAATTTTATGCTGAGATTAACGATATCGTTAACTCAAGCTTTAACCTAGGTGAGACTATTCCTACCAATAGGATAGTTAGAAAAATCCTTAGATCTCTTCCTGATAAATTCCTACCCAAGATTACTGCCATCGAGGAAAGTAATGATCTCGATAAGCTTGATTTAGATGAACTCGTAGGAAAGCTGCAGGTTTATGAGAAAAAGCTTCCTGGTTATAGAGAGCCAAAAACGTTTGCGATGAAAATCGCTAAGGAAGTTGTGCATGATTCGTCTGGTGATGATGATATCATCACGGATCGTGATTTGGCCTTGTTTGCTAAGAAGTTTAAGAAATTTCTTAATTTAAGAAGAGTGGCCATAGCAGTAACAGGGATAGAGAGGTTATGCTATAGAGAGAGTAGGCATAGCAAATGTGAGTCTGGAGAGGATATGGATAGTAGATCCCGTGGTGCCCAGTGCTATGAATGTGAAGGATATGGGCACGTTAAATCTGAGTGTCCCACATACCTTAGGGCTAGAGGCAAGAAAGCCATGCAGCATCACTTAGTGATTCTGAAGGTGATGACTCTCCTAAAGGCAATTATATTGCTTTTACTGCTAGTGTGACTGATGTGAGAGAGAATGTAGCCAATGATGTAGATTCTGATATTTCTCTTGATGAGTCTGTTGATGAGGAAAGTCTTCAAGTAGCTTATGTTGAACTGTTTAATGAGAGTTTAGCTATTAAGAAGACTAATTTAGATGTCAATAAAAGGCTGAAACTAGTTGAGTTAGAAAAGAATGAAGCTCAAGCTAAATTTGAGCAAAGCCTTTTGATTGTTGATGACCTAGAGGAGAGGAACATAGGCCTAGTTGATAGGGTCCAAATTTTAGAGACTGAACTTGAAGATACTAGAACCCAGTTGTCTGTATTTTCTAGTGAGAATAAAAATGTGGACCGTATGTTAGGAATTATTTCTCAGCCTAACTTTAATAAGGCTTCTTCTTCCAAAGCTGTGCCTGTAGCAGCTAAACGTGACTTAGGAAAAAATCTCTTGTGTGTAGTCATGTGATTCCTCTGTTTGTTCCTCGTCCTGTGACCCAACCTCGATCTAGAGGTATTGTGGGAAAACCTCGCTCTCATCTGAGGTTTGTGCCTGTGTGCCACCACTGTGGCAAGGCTGGACATATTAGGCCTAAGTGCTTCATGTTGCACAAGCAAAAGAGAAGGCCTAAGAGTGTGTCTCCTAGATTTGATTCGTCAAATCTAATGTCTCAAGTTTCTGCACTAACCAAACAAGCACTATTTCTTAGTGAGAAACTTTCTTTGTTGTCTGGGAACTCTAGTGTGGAAGAGGTTCCTAGAAAGGTTTGGGTGAGGAAGCAAGATGAATTTCCATCTTCTTCTGCATGTCCTGATGGACATTATGAGAGTACACTTCGGTGTAACTCTGCTTGAATGATGCACTTTTATTTTCCCATTGCATGTGTTGTGTGCGTGTGGTTTATGTTTTTGCACGTTTATTTTATTTTCACAGCATATGGGTGTGTGTGTGTCTTGTTTTTTTGTTATATGTCCCTTGGTATATAGGATGGAAACCCGGACATAAATTTCATAGCCGATTCCGAATGGACGGTAGTATGATCTGCACTCGGGGATACAACTCCACGTATCATTGGATGTTTTACAAGCCTGTTTGTGTCTTTATTTTTTTTGTGCCTTAAAACAAAAAAAAAATTATATATTTTGAAAAAGACCAAAAATATTTTTATGGCTTGTTAGAGCATGAATAGCATGTGCATGTGATCCTGGTATGTAGGATTTATGATTATGCATGTATGATATGCTGTTATTTTTCTTGATGCTCTATATACATGAGTGTGTGTGATAAAAACTTTTGGTATATCATGTGCTTGCACATTCTCATACACGTTTTTATTTTATCAAGGCTTGGTCGCATATATGAGTTTTTTTTGGACTGGCAATCTAATCTCTTCCATGCTTTGTTTGCTTAATAGTGTGACCTTTGACTAGATGACCTTGCTATCCCCTTTTGCAAAAGTAAAAAGAATTTAAAAAGAAAAATGAGTCTCAAGTGCAAAAAGAGCCAAAATGGCCAAATTCAAAAGATAAGGGCAAAAACCCTTCACTCGAAAGAGTTGTTAAATATGAGCTCATGATATTTCTGGGGTAAATAATATATAGCATGCAACCATGTTGCTTATTTTCAGGTCCTAGTGGTGCTGGGTTTGAACACTCATTTTGTGGACTTGGTTTGTTTAGAGATGGATTTCTTTGGCTGTGTCCAGCTCATAAAATAAGGTCTTAAGCCTTGATTCGTTATGCACTTTTTTTTTTCACGCAAGTGCTTTATATGCTTTGGTGTTTATGTCATATGCATAAGTGTTGTATTTAGCCACTTTTAAAATGATGCATATTGTTACATGTCATAAACAGTTGAATACTGACTGGGTATCATTGTATCAGCTTGAAATGCTGTTTCAGTCAGTTTTTGACAGGATTTTTATTTATCTCAGTATGTGCCTGTGTGTGCTTCATGTTATTGCATACCTATTTTTTTTTTTTTGTGCACTTTTTCTGAGTTTGGTTTGCTTCCCGTGTCTTATTTTTGCTAACTTTATGTGCTGTTAGTGAGGGGGAGTATTCATGTCTGTTTATGCTCTTGCATGTGTTTTCTCCTGTTCTCATGTTATTTTTTTTTGTTTCTTTTACCCTTTGTCATTTCGTGACAAAAAGTGGGAGAGTAATATATTAAGGGGGAGAGCCTTAATATATAGGAGAGAGTCGTAGAATATCTTAATATCTCTGTTCTTAAGGGGAGTTCATATTAAGGGGGAGAAAAATGATTTACCTGTTTATGTTATACTTGATAATCTCAATGCTTTTCACGGTATATTGTTGTCTGTGGATGTTTCAGGTAAACAGGTTTGTTGCTAAGGAGGTATTATTTTCAAGACTACTTTGTTAGGTGTTAGATCGAGTCCTTTTGTAATAAGTCACTGTTTTGATGGTTGACAGTTGACTATTTGCTTTTTGGTCTATTACCGTAGTCTTTGTATTAGGTAGTATTTTGTCACGGAATGCCAAAGGGGGAGATTGTGAGTTCCATTTTTTATTGGCACGTGTCCGTGACAAAATAAGTTCAATTGAGTTGTATATTGTCGTGAAGATCTTTGTGCAAATTGGACTGGGTTTTGGCTGCTGTGCATCAGACATACGTTCGTGTGCGTTCGTTGCAGTGTTCGAACAGGCGATTGGCGTTAGTGCTGCGTTCGTTGTGGGTTCGAACGTGTGGCGTTAGTGGCACGTTCTCTATTGGGTTCGAACGGGAGCATTCCAGAGAGCAAACGTTCGAAGCACGTTCTTGTGGGTTCGAACGAGATCATTCCAGAGAGCATCCGTTCGTTGTGCGTTTCGAGTAGCGTTCGAACGAGTCTTCACAGAAAGGGCGCGTTCGTGTAGCGTTCTAGTAAGCGTTCGAACGCCCAGTCGCATCTGGACGCGTTTTGGCCTGCAAAACCCTAGGTTTTCACCCTACCTATAAATATAACCCTTAGCCGCCATTCTCAATAGTTGAGCATATTTCTCTTGAGCCAAATACTCTCAAAGCTTTCAACTCTCTTTGATTCCACCATTGAAGACTTCATCATCTTCTTGTCTTCTCTATTAATGGTGAGAATCATTCTTTGATAAACCTTCAACACAACATAACCCAAAATCCCTAATCCTTTAGAGTTCTATAGGAGGAGTTTTGGTAGTCGGAGTTCCGGCGTTCAGAGGTGATACAATCTACTCAGAGACTTCAGAGGTTCTGAAGAAAACCGTGGGTCGCGGGCTTGAGGAGTTGCCTTGAGTTCTTGCAGTATTGAGGTTCTTGAGTCGGTGGAGTTGCCACCATAGGTCTTGACCAACGCTGTAAGCTTTTCTCTATATAGTTTCGGGTGGTAGCCTATACCCGGAGTGGTTTTTTACTCGGAAGAGTTTTCCACTTCGTCACCAAATTATTGTGTTGAATTTTGTGTGATTGGTTTATTTTCCGCAATTTATATTTCGCTTTAAATTAATATTGTGGATTTAATTATTGTTGGTTGATTTGGTATTGCCTGTTTATATTCCATAGTAGCAGTAAACAGGACTTGTCCTGCTTATTGTTTGTAATTCCGCATAGGGTCAGAACTTAGGATAACCCCGGACCATCATCAAGGATTGGAGGTGGAACCTCATGATAGTCCTCGCCAGGAGCAGGAACCTGAGGACGGTTTTCTTGAGGAGCTAGGGGAACCGGGGTGACCGAAATCGGTTCAGAATCCATCACTTCTTCGGGAGGAGGGGGTAGCCACCCCTGAAACTCTTCATCGGACATTTTCCCATTACAAAAACGGATGGCCGCATGAATATGACCCATGTCTAAATCAGTAGAACCATGGGGAAGATTTCCGCACAATCACCGACCCCTTCAAGACGAATGGAGTCCCTCTCGGCCTCCCACTCAAGTTCCCTATCCCTGAGCTCGGCACGGGCCTGTCCCAGTTCCTCATCCTTGGCCCGAAGCTTATACTCCACACTGCCTACTTCCACCTTAAGGAGCCCAATCCCAGCCCGGGCATCCACCAAAGTTGCTCTAGCTTCTTCAGCGTTCTTGCGCTCTAGAGTAGCAGCAGCCTTAAGAGCTTTGTTTGTTTTGACAGCATCAACCGCAGCCAGCTCATGATCCTTATTCCTCTCTTCGGCACTAGCCAACTTGGCCTCCCCTTCAGAAAGACGATTCTGAAGCCTCTGGGCTTGGCACCTTCGGACAAAAGGCTTATAAATAGGTCTTTATTCTTGGCCGCCAAATATTTGCCTGCCAAGAAGAAAAAAGAAGTTAGAAAAATAAAAACAAAGTCTGAAAGACACCACGGATATAGAAAAGAAGTAAAAGAAGTGACCTGGGCTAGCTGGGAGCACAACTTTGCAACTACCTCCTCGGGTGAAAGCTCCTCAAACCTCGAAATCTTCTCAGGAGGTACGGCCCCGGCCAGCTCATTGAAAGCCGGTACCAGATGGGAAGTAGCCTCCCTAATATTCTTCCCAATGTCATCAACTCCAAGAACCACGGAGCCCTTCAATTTCTTGGAAGGACCCTTCTGCCGTACTGGAGCTTCTCTGCTCGGAGCCTCATCCTCCTCCAATTCCCGCCTCAATTGAGTATCCACAGCTCCAAATCGACGCTTCCTCCTCCTGGAAGGTCTTGGAGGGCTATCAGGACGGGTAATACCCATTGAAGGCACCCGAGGAGATGAAGATAGACCTTGAGAGCTCGGCCGTTCTACCCCCGCGGTCACATTTCTGTCCTCAGAAGATTCAGGTCATTTCCGAGAAGTACCAGCTCCACCTGGGCTAGTTTTCTTCGCGGCACCGGTCAACCGATCGAGGTACTTTGGTCTCTTCGACATACCTGCAAAAAACAAAGACAAAAGAAAGGTTCAGGACTTGAGCATACAAAAAAGAAAAAGAAGAAGAGAGACGACATCAAAAATGATAAATAAACAAGGGAGTTGGCTAGAAGATCAACATGCATCTACCTATCCGACCCGAGATCTTAGGAGGAACGGCCCGAACAAGTCCCGATTCAAAAATGTCGCATCATTTACCAACTCCCTCCAATGAGCGGCATACCGCCGAGCCCAGAATACCCGCTTCCGGACCTGGTGGGAGACTTGGGAGCATCCCTCCAACAGGCTAGGAGGAATAAAAAAAAGGGTAAGAATCCAAACATAAAAAAAACTAAGGGCAGAAAAGCTAAAGGTTAATCTCTTAACCTCCCGCTCTAAAGATGTCCGGAACCAATATCTCATCTCCATCCGACCTCAGGGTCCGTCCTCAATCTCCAGTGGCCCAGAACCAAAGATCCTTGATATTCTTGTTAGAGTCAGGGAGTTTTTGGACAACGTTCGATGAACTGTCATAAGCAGAGAGGTAGTACCAACTGTGGTGAGACTTTGGGTTGGCCTTCAACCGATATAACCTCTTCACTTCTTCAAAAGAAGGTTCGTCAAGCCCCGCTTGATGCCAAGCTACATACAACCCGGCCAAGATCCTCCAACTATTCAGACTTAGTTGACAGGGGGCGATCTCCATCTCGGCCAGCATCCAGGCGAAGTAGGATTGAATTGGCAACCGAAGCCCGCACTCAAAGAAAGCTGGAAGAAGGGCCACAGAACCATCGTCGGGCTGACTGGCACGATCACATGGGAGAGGGACCTCGAGAGCAATATCTATCGGGATGTCATATCGTTGCCGAAGCAGTGCTAAATCATCATCGGTTATCTTAGAGGGCCAAACCATGTCCAGAGCAGAGCTGTCAAAGTCACCGAGCTCCGGATCCTTCCGAGGAACCCTCTGATGGTAAGTATCTTGTTCGATCTCAGAAGGGGTGGGGTAGTATCAAGGTCTTCCACGTTGGGTGCTCCCGAGCCAGAGGAAAGCTCTTCAGCAAAAGGGGCCAAGGGTTTAGCAGGGTTTTCAGGGGGAGAACTGTCATCAGACATCCTAGGCGTCCGGAAAATAAAAGGGCAAGGTCAGTCTACAACCATATTCTTGAAAAACGACCAAGGGATTCACAAGCTATCCTAAGTTTCCAGAAAAAACTAAATCTATGAAGTTCTAAGTGCCATAAACAAAGCATTCAATAAAATCTCTCCCTAGCGAGTATCAAAACGAATGAAAATGAGAAACAGCAAAGCACAGCAAGCAAGAAAAAATGAAGGAGAAGAAGGTCGTTCGGGAAACTTACTTGGTCTATGCTCGGAAAAGCGGCGAATACGTTGAAGAACTTTGAGTAAAACTAAATCAGGTGCTTCGCAGCCGAAGGGAAGAAAAGTTTTTTGAAGTTGATAGGATTTTTTGCAAGGATATCAGTCCACCTTCTCATTACAACGTCGGAATAATTCCAACCATCGGATCGTAATAGAATCCCGGATGGACGCCAAGTGTCAACTGCAAAAGAGGTCTGCCAAAATCAAATAAACGGTTGAGATCAGCGCACTGTTAAGACGCCTTTGCACGGTCGATTTTCTCCTTGCTTTTGGCGGGAACCGGACGGATGTTTGAAAAATGTCAGGCTCAGGAAAAACCCTAAAGGTGATTTGATGGGCATTTAAACAGACATGACAGTTGCGCGTCTCAAGAAAAGATGCTTGAAAAGAGGCAACGGAAAATTTTTGATTCGACTCCGGACCGACCACCAAGCAGAGTAATCACACACATCATCTTTATATAGTTCCCGGCACCAACTTGTATGCTCGTTGGAACCGAGAACTAGGGGACAGATGTTGATGGTGTTTTCAGGCACTATGGTATTTAAAGCATCACGACAGGGGCAAAAAGGTAAAACCCATTCTTATTCAGGATCATTGATATTGACCCGACCCATAAAAAGCCAGCAGCAAGGGCCCGAGCACTTTGCAATAAGAGGCCGAGCACCTTATGGTTACAGACCGACCACAACGGGAAAAGACCGAGCACTTTATGGTCGGCAACCGATCACTTTGGTTCAAATGACCGAGCATTATCAGATCGACAGCATCATTCTCAGTTCAAAGAACCATCATGACCGACCACATGAAGACCGAGCATATGGCAAAGCGTACACCAGAAGATAAGATGTCATGTCCCTACGGGGTAAGGAGACAGTCCTATCTTCATGAAGAATACTGATGAAACCAGTGTCCTAGAAAGAAAAAGGGAATATAGGTAGATTTGATTAGGAATCCTTGTGGAAAGAGGAGGTTGCTTCAATTAGGAATCCACATACTAGAAGGAATCTGATTTCTTCACTATTATAAATAGAAGGGTATAATATGTGGAAAGGGGATCAGAATCAAAAAACTTGTAAAGAGCACAAGAAATACAAGTTTCAGCAATAAAAATATAGTCTTGTTTGTGTCCGTGGACGTAGGTCGGGTAAAAATCCGCCGAACCACGTAAAATCTCCTTGTTTGATTGGCGCATTATCTACCTTCTGCTAAGTTTGCTTTTGGTTTCCCCCATAACCAAACAAATTCACTATTGAGGGAGGATTACCTCGGGAGCGATATTCCTATTTACCCTGAGACCAAAATCCACCGTCAACAAAACCTAAACTAATATTTAACTCCAATTGAATTCTAACTGCATTTAAAATTTGAACCAAACAAAACTGAATTGAATTTTAATTCGGTAAATATTCAATTTCAAATATTAAAATCGAACCGATCTCATCTCAAAAATAAACCGCTTTCATATGCCTCTACTTGGGTTTCTTACATTTTATGGTTATAGCTTTAAAAATTTTACATTTTATCTTTTTGTCATTTGAAAATGATAGTTTTAAATTGAACAATATATTTGATGACTTGTTAATTTCCTCTATTAAGTATGAATCAAATAATTTTTATCAAAGAGCAGAAAGCTATAAGTTTTTATTTATAGTAAAATACCAGTATTTTATTTTTTATTTTTTAAAAACATAAATTACTTACAAAACAAGCGTTAGATGAATTACTTTTACCTAATTAATAGACTATAATGATTCTCAAATAACAAGATATATATATATATATATATATATATAATATATGTTGGGAAAATTTTGGAAAATATGCATTTTTCTTTTAATTTTGAAGCATAATTTTAAGTGGTGTTATAAGAAACAATCAACGAATGTAATAATTTTATTTAAACAGAAACTTGTAAACGTAATACAAATCAAAACCAGAAACTAAAACAGAATCATCTCAAACCAACAGAAACTTACAGAATCAACAACAAAAATTTAACAGTGCAAGTCAACGAATCAATAAACTCACTGCTTGAAGATTAGGCTACGTAAATGCTAGCAAGAAATCAAAAAAGACTCAGACGCTTGTATGTCTATAGCTTTTTCGTCCATACTCTTGTGTTTGTAGTTCTTTGGACGTCTGCCACCAGGATTCGACAATCTGTAAGTCGAATCTCTGCACTGAAATTCGACCCCTGGCGAATCTACTAGAGTTTTTTTGCTTTTGTTTTCAAGATCAATCAGATAGAAAAACGTTGGAATGTATTATGTATATCTTTCATATATATTCCTCTGGCCTCCTATTTCTTTTATATAGAAATCAAAAAATGATGGTTGCAGTTAAAACGTTTTAGTTTTTCAATAAGTCTGAAGAGGTTTGTTGATCAGACACAAAGTCTTCATATTAAGACCAAATTCAAAAATAAAAAACGTTTTACTAAATAAGCATTTAATTATCATATGAGCCCAAGAGCCCCAAGGCCCATCTTTTGACCAATAAATATATTAATATTTATTAATCAAATGCAACATCAACAACTCATCCACACATATCCAAACCATACATCAAAGCCCAAGCCTAAGCCCAAGCCCAAGCCTTATCATTCCAATTTAATATAAGTGTGCAAATTCCACTTATAAACTTTTCATATTCTCTTTACATTTCCAATGTGGGATTACTATCACTATTTGATATAAAACTATTACAATCCACTTATGGAATGATGAGAATTCATGAGTAATTCGGATTCTCCTTCGTGAATATTTTGAAATTATATATTGATACGTTCAAAATGATGATCGGGTGAATGAGAATATGTATCGCAAAGTGCACCAATTGAAAAGGAAAATCAAAGGAAATTAAAAGTATCATACATATGGAAACCAACTAAGCCTAAAAGGGTTTATATATAGTTGCTTATTTATAAAGTGGTAAGAAGTTGTGGATATAGGCTCTCTCTACACAAACGTCTGTGGGGGAGTTCAAATCTCAGCCGGATTCGGGATTGGTCCGCCTTGAATCAATATGCCTCCATACGTCAAGTGTACTTAAATGTAGCCTAAATCGAACTACGCTCGCATTACCTTGATTTTGTTAATTTTCTTTTTAATTTTTTGGTGGCTTTCATCTACTATAACAGTATCTAATCATGATGTGTCCATAATTTCTCCTATTGAATATTATATTCAACGGAGAGTTAATCCTCTTGTGATTATGGATTTTTCTTTTATAAACACAAAATAGAGAAAATATTTTTTTTACGACACAACCGAGAGCACCCAAGAAGATTTTTTATTCAAAACGAGAGCACCAAAAGCATTTCCACCTATAGCTACTTTATTTGTTTCTTGCAGTCCAAGTTCAACTCGAAACCGAGTTTGCTGAGGTAATTTGGTAGTGCTCCAAAGTCATATGTTGTCGTTTTATCCTGGAAAATAGACGCCGGTTCCAATCATGAGCACCGTGACAGACTGCGAATCTGATTAAATGAGGATGTTATATAATTATTGTATGTTGACGACTGTTTTTCGTTCCAATGGTGATTTGGGAATTCAAACCCTCTAACAAACCTCCCTTAAATAGTAAATTTATTTGATTAATTGAGAATCAAAGCAAACTTAGCAAGTAAACGGAAAATCACAGAGAAATCAAGAGATTAACGTGGTTCAACGGAGTGTGGCTCCAACCTACGTCCACGAGAGGAAAGAGGATAAATTTTATTACTTGTTTGGGTTAAAACTGATATGTTTTCTCTCTCTATCACTAAGTTTTTTTGTCTCTCTTTACAAGTGGTGAAATATCAAGATTGCTAATGAAAAGCCAACCATTGAAACTGAGTCTTCGATTCATTTATATAGATTTCCGAATCTACTATTCTGCTAACCCACAACGTCAGCCCATGTCATTCTGACATTGTTACTTGTGCTTCTTTTCCCCAACTACTCTGCAAAAAGTAGCTATGACATCTGACTTAACCACCCCTCTGCCAGCAGAAACCCATCATCCAACCTTTTGTCTACTGCTACACATTTTGCCAACGTGACAGCCTGTGACCCAACCACTACAGCATTGTTCCATCTGCCATAGTCTTTACCCAAGGGAAGTCGATGACTTACTCCTGTCACATCAGCCTTCTGGAGGCCCAAACTTTCATGTATGGCATACGTCATATGCTCTCAAGTACATGATATCTTGTAGTCTCATCTCTGCTCCTCGGGTTGGTGTGCCGATGTGAATGGTGATTGGTCATGTCTCTTCCAACTTCCTCAACTAAGTCGAGTCGATAAGTATGACCCCCCTCGAGTCGGCTTCCACGTGTGTTCAAATGTTGTCGAATTTGATACATTTCCTTTAGGTCGGGTCGGTATCCCAATCTAACCTCGCCAACTAGCTCTTCCATCGGGTGTTCCTCTGTACTTTGGTCTCGACCCCTCTATATGACCTCTCCTTCTTCAAGGACCTTGGGCCCCCATTATCTGTCAAGTTCAAACTTTATTCTACCTATTCTCAGGCTTCAAACTTCATCGGGGTAAAAAATCACCATCAATATTGTAATTTGTTTTCCATAATACTGTAATCGTTACTATTTTCTATTGTTAATCCAATATTTGTATCAATATATAGGTCCATATTTACATCATTAATTAAGATTAAGAGAGTTAATCCTCAATCAAATTGGACCACACTATTTATAATGGTCCCTCTTAATAATTGTATTGTATTTTCGAATTCCATGCTTTTGTTACCAGCAGTGGTATCTTTGTAAATAAATTCCTAACTAGGGGCACATTCATGGCACCATACGGGTGGCTCAAGCCGAACGATGCGTCGTCGTCCGAGAGAAATGTTGTTCTTTCGATTTGAATTGTTTTTAAAATTTGACTTGATTGAATCTCAAATAATATATTCTTGCATTTATTTTTTATTTTATTTTCTTGCATGACATGAATCTAATTGCGACAAAAATAAAAATAATTTATGTCAAATGTGACATAGTACTGACATTTCAATATTGGAGGGAAATTTTTTTAAATATTCGGAAGCAATTATACATTACGATCCATTAATAATTAATTATCGCATTGATCATCTTGAATGTTTGCAATATTTGTTAATTTTAAAATTATAATTTTTGTCTAAACTAATTTCAGTATAAGAAAATATATAGAGTGAATTAACGGCATTTGCACCAACAAGGTAACAAGTTCATTAATTTGAGTTAAGATTCGTTTATTCGTTCGATTCGGGGTTTGGAAAAATAGATTCGTTTAATAAATATGTCAATTCGATTCGATTTGTTTATTAAACGAATTGAATATGAATTTAACCTCATTGGTTTGTTTATTCATTTAGAATTCATTTTATTGTTTTTTTTACTAGTTATTATTAATTTTCAATTAAGATTCGATAAGTAAATGATAATTTGCATAGAAAAAATAATATTATCGATATTTGGTAAGTCATTTTTTGTAATATATATTAATTACGTATTTCATATCTGTATATTTATGCAGAATTAATGTAAATAAATTATAGTAATTTATATCATTAAATAATGTCATGACTAAATGAATATTCGTATTCGATTCGTTAGTAAACGAATCAAATACGAAATCTGATATTATAATTCGTTTTCATCACATTTTGATTCGATTCGTTTAGGATTCAATATAAATTCGATTCGTCAATTCGTTTTGTCACATCTAAGCTCAGTACTGACTATCTCATCGCTTTATTATTAAAATGGGAATTAGAGTCTACATGCATATTGTGTGTAAGAATAATTTTTCTCATTATATGAAATAAATTGTTTTTTTAAATGATCATCAATAATAATATATCGAGATAGATCCCGATAAATATTTAGTTGGATTTTAGGTCCAACTGAACCGGTAAGCTTTTGATGCATCTTTCGTTCTTGATAATATATCCAATATAATTGAAACAAATATTGAGAACATAAACAAAAATAATTAATTTGTACAAATTAATTAAAAAATGAAAAAAAAATATAAATACCTTTTTAATATATTTTTCAAAATCATAAATAATTTATTCTATTCACTTTCTCTATTTATCATATATACCCCAAGAGGATACATAAACAACTTAATTAAGTGCAAATTCTTTTTTTTTTCCAAAACAATAAATAAATTAATTTTACATTTTCTATTTTCCCACCAATCATCAATGTATGATTTATTAAATCTGTATATGTTTATTATTTTATAACACTTTAAATTATTATTTTTTTATAAAAAAAATACAGTTCAACTTTTGATCGGATCGAACCGTACGGAAACCGTAAGGTTCGATTACCGTAACGGACGTTGTACATGTCTATCTACATGCATATTTTGTGTAAGAATAATTTTTCTCAGATTTTTAAAATGATTGTCAATAACAATACATCGAGATGGATCCTGATAAATATTTACTATTTAGCTGGATTTTAGGTCTGATTGAATAGGTAAGCTTTTGTTGCATCTTTCATTCGAGATAATATATATAATATAATTGAAAAAAAAAATTATTGAGAAACAACCAAAAATAATTAATTTGATATTTATATATATAATTTTCAAATTAAGTGGGTCTAGTAGACAAGGGTATATTAGTAATTTAAGCAAATCAAGCTCCTAGTTCAAAGGTAGGGAGATTAATCATAACGGTAACGTGGCCCCCGCTGATTAGGGGGGAAAGGCAAAAGGATAATGAAAAATGAATATAGATAAAAGTCAACAACAAATAAAGATTAAAGTCGTTAAACAAAAAAAATAAATAAATAAAATAAAAGAATGGGCTAAAGTTCACCTAATGCTCAAGTGTTGGTGCTTAATGTTTGTTTTTTTTTTGTTGCCCCAAAAGTCATGTATTAATTTGTTAGGTGTGTGGCATTGCTGCCCCATTTGGTCTGAATTGAAGCATCTATTGTCGTTTTATAATTTGTTGTGTTCGGCCAATATTCTAGACATTTAATTGTATTCTTTTTTATTTTATTTTATTTTTAAATTTTAGAAAAAAACTATTAAAAGCTACCTAATGTTTATACGGCAGGAAAAAATAATTATTATTATTTTTAATTGATAAAAGCTAGTGGTTGACTAGATCAATGGGGTGAATAAATGACGGGTCGGGTTGGTTTTTTCCCAACCCACGTGAGTCATGGGAAAAGGTTAATTGGAAACTTGCTTGAAAATTGAAGAGAAGACACACCGCATGAGAGATAAACTTATTTAATATAAACTAAATATTTAAAGATTAAAATTTAATAATATTAAATAAACATTAAGAGTAACTATTATGGCATTAAAGTTACATTAAAAAAATTATAATTTCGAGTCGGATCGGATAAACATGATTTTCTAAATCAAAATTCATAATCTGACTCATATTATGAGAGTAGCTCTAACCATGGTTCGATTCCGAACCACGAATCGGGCCAGAATCGAACCGGATCAACAGTTCGGTGGTTCCGAACCGAGCCAATACCGCCGAATGATCGGTTCGGTTTCGGTTCTTTAAAATTTAAGAACCGAACCTTAAACCGAACTAGATTCTAAGTTAGAACAGAACTAAAACCTAACCTTAAGAACATAACCTCGAAACCGAACCGCGGAATTGAACCGCATAATCGACAAAATTTATTAATTAATCAATATAATATTTATTAATTTATATTTTAATTAATAAAAAATTAATTTATCAATGTATTATTAATTTTTTCCCATAAACATTTAACTTAATATTGTGTAATGTGATTATAGGAATATTACTTCATTACTAAATTACGAATTATTATTATTTTATGTATTTATTTAACTAAAACAAGTTCATGAATGTTTAACACTTGTGTCATATTTTATAAATGGTTCATACTTTAGTCATTGATATGTTAACGAGATTATTAATTTATATATTAATAAATAAATTATGTATACAATAAAATAAATTTTAT